>JASCZI010181363.1:28091-48263 GCA_036250425.1 Stylosanthes scabra | reverse complement strand
GATTCATTCAATTCGTTCCTAGGTCTTTTTTAGTCGTTAGAATACATTTGAGTACATTTTAAGTGGTAAAATCCGGTTCAGTTCTTCATGAAAATTCGTTTCAGTTATTATTGAATTTTCAATTCGCATTTTTAATAAAAATCCACTTAGGCGTGCTTCTATATCTAGGTGCGCCCTTTTCAAACACGCTTTCCTTATCTTTCTCTTTTTTTTGTGTTTTATCTTCCCATTCATTAAACTCATTATTATTCATCCATTTTGATTCATTCAATTCATTTCTAGTTCTTTTTTAGATGTTAGAGTACATTTGAGCGCATTTAAGTGGTAAAATCTGGTTCAGTTCTTTATCAAAATCCGGTTCAGTTCTTATTGAAATTCCGGTTCGCTTTTGTAATAAAAATCCAGTTAGGCGTGCTTCTGATTTTCACGAAAATTCATTTCAGTTTTGCATGAAAACTCTCTTCATTGTTCCTTAAAATTCCGGTTCAGTTCTTTATCAAAATCCGGTTTAGTTCTTATTGAAATTCCGGTTCGCTTTTGTAATAAAAATCCAGTTAGGTGTGCTTCTGATTTTCACGAAAATTCAGTTCAGTTTTTCATGAAAACTCTCTTCATTGTTCATTAAAATTCCGGTTCAGTTATTTATGAAAATCCAGTTCAGTTCTTATTATAATTCCGGTTCGCTTTTGTAATAAAAATCCAGTTAGGCGTGCTTCTGATTTTCACGAAAATCCAGTTCAATTTTTCATGAAAATTCTCTTCATTGTTCCTTAAAATTCCGGTTCAGTTCTTTATGAAAATCCGGTTCAGTTTTTATTGAAATTTCGGTTCGCTTTTGTAATAAAAATCCAGTTAGGCGTGCTTTTGATTTTCACGAAAATTCAGTTCAGTTTTTCATGAAAATTCTCTTCATTGTTCCTTAAAAAAATCGGTTTCAGTTTTTCATCTAGACAACCAAGCCTTTTTAGCAACCACACTGACATACGCATAAGGTTTTCTCTCTCCTCAAAAGGCGCGCCCTTATCAAACATGCGCGAGATGAGAGTGGGATGAAATGCCTTAGTTGTGAGTTGGTTGATAAAATACTTGGATGTATAGTATTATTGATGTGGTAAATATCTGGAGTCTAATTTTTTAAAATATTCTTTTCTTATATATTGGAAAAACATAAAATATATTTTTCTAAGATCTAACTAAATACTATTGGTAAAGAGTCCAACCTACTTATCATTTTAACAAATATTATTAACAAATAAAGAAATGAATTAAACCCCCTAGTAATAATATCCATATTAGATATTAGATTTAGATTTGTGAAAAGCTCACCTGTGGAGAAGTGTTATTTTAATATTTTATTTCATGAGGAGGAATATTCCGTTAATCCACCTCATACAACTTGACATGTATATCTTAATTACATTGTAAGAAGGAAATATATCGAAGATGTTTAGGTATTTCGGAATATTTGGTGTTCTATTATTTTTAACTGTTGATCTTAATCATAAAATCGTTGATCTTAATAAATAAAATATTCTATTATTAAAATCAATTCAAGATCAACGATTAAAAGCACTGGAATATCTGATATCCTGAAACACGTGAACATTTTCTATAATTTATTGAATTAAAACTTAAAAGTATTATATATTATTTATAAATAACAAAATGTCATATAAAATTAATTAAAAAAAATAACAGTTGTGCCAACTGTGCATGTTATACCTAATTACCCAACTCCTCATGCTTTCCCTTTTGCTTATACATATGCTAATTGCTAATTTATTTAACATTTTATAAAGTTATTATAAATATAGCTCCATATAAAATAATTAAACGAGAATAATCCATCCATCAGACTAATTTTTTTTAATTAAGAAAAGTACATGCAAGCTGTGTGTTCGAAATAATTGGGTGTCTTAATTATTCTGATGAATACTCCCCAAATTAAAGAATATAATTAATATATTAACACGTGATTCACATTATTAATAATTTATTTTATAGCCTATCGTCTAACATTGTATTTTTATATATACTACTAGCTGTGGCTCACTAATACAATGCAACTTTCAAATTAGAATATATGTTATGGTATATATAATAAAATTAAAGTTTAGTAGCATAATTATATAACTCCAATAATGATAATGATACTTAAAAAAAGAAATATACTGACAAAGTCAATATATATGTAGTTTTTGAGTAATATGTCATACATTTATTTATTATACAAATTATGTTATCTGGTTTGGAGTCTAATCGTATATTTAGTTATATCTTAATAAGCAACTCTCAAACCCATGGATCAAAATAATGTATTGAGCTATATGATTAATGATAACTCACAGAATTCGATTTTACATGATAATTGATTATTAATTATTACAAATTCTATGTCTGAGACACATGTAATCCTGTACATATGGTATAAAGGTTTCAATGATTTGATCTCTTATAAATAACAGAATAGGTTAATATATATTAATCCTAGTGTTCACATATACGTGATCACATAGAATAGAATAAAAAATAAGATATAAAAAAAAAATTAGAGTAATATTTATTATTAAAAAATAATAGAATCGTATTTCAGATGGTTTGAATATGTTAGTGATGTCATGATGTTGTTGAGTATATAAAATAACTTTTTACATACTTAGTGTCATTACAATGTACTAATTGATAGTCATTAAATTATACAATCATCTTTTAACTTTTTTACTTTTTTTAGTTATCAACTTTAGCTTTATTTTTCAAGTGACTTTAACATACTTAGATCTCATGTATCGATTTGTAAGAACACGTCAAAGGATAAACTTAGTTATCAATGGTTTTCTTGTGATTTTATTATTATTATTATTATTATTATTATTATTATTATTATGGCTGCTTTCATTAGCAATGACGCCACAAAAGCCACGAACTAAAAACTGTATGAAAAAAAAAAAAAACTAAAAAGGTTTGTAGAATTTCAAATGATACTTTCCATAGACTTTCTGCACATAATAGCTAAATCTGTTGAATTCAACATACTTATATCAATTTGGATAACACATTTTTAATTAATATCCACACCTTACCCTAAGAATAAATAAAGATTGTTAATGTTAAAACTTAAAAAGAGTCTTTACATAAAATAAAAGTTTTTTTTTTCAACAAAGGTAAAGAAAAAAAATTCAGTCAACTTTAGTTAACAACTTAAATTGAATGTTCTATTTCTTTGGGTTGGATATTCTATTTCTTTACATTTTAAATGTTCTGTTTCTATTGTTTATTATTTTAGGTTTCAGATATTTTATTTCTAAAAAAATTACGAATATTTCACTGATTTTCATTGTGAATGTTCTATAAAAAGAAGTTACAAATATTATATTTTTATTGAATAATTATTGATTAAAAAATATTGATTACTTATATTTTTTTTATGAATTAATTACCCACATCTTCATAATTACCATTTTCTTCAATAGAAACTATCCATATTTTAAAAAATGAAACAATATTAAATTTTATTAGTTTCAATTGAAATTTATCTCTTCTATTCTAAAATAAAATATCAAGTAATATTAAGTTATCAACATCAGTGTTATATACTAACAACAATACTGTAATAAGAAAAAGACACAAGTGCAAATTTTCCAAGAAACTACCAAGTTATTTTGTGGAAAAGAGGAGAGGGAACATCATCACTTCATTTCGTTATCTGATAACAATGAAACCCTACAAACAAAAAGTAAAACAACCGTGTGGATTTTGGCCCTTGATTTGATCATAATTTTGTCTACTTGTTAATGATATTATTAATCAACATTATATCTACCAACTTTACTGGAAAATTTTCATAAATAAAATAAAAGAAAAGTTTATTTCTAAAGAAAAATTAATAGGACATTATTTACCGTTATTCAACTTTTTTTTGGCACCTGCACATTGTTCGCCTTATTAAGAGGCTAAATTTCAGATTTTTATAAAATTAGCTATTTAAAGTGGCGAACTTCAGTGTATTAGCCACTTAAAGTGGCGAACTTCGTGTTATTAGCCATTCAAAGTGGCGAATTTCATGCAAACTTATGTCGTTTGGATCCTATGAAAAAGGTGTGAACCACTTTTACAATTATAATATCATTTCCTAATCAATTGAGACACATGAAAATCATCTTTTAATCGAACCATACGATGAAAAATCTAATGAAGCTATATTCAACCACTAATAAAAAAAAGAAATGATTTTTCATAGTATGATTCATTAGATTTTCATCGTATGATTTGATTAGGAGATGATTTTCATGTGTCCCAATGGATTAGGAGATTCGCCACTTTGAATGGCTAATGACACGAAATTCGCCACTTTAAGTGGCTAATACACTGAAGTTCGCCACTTTAAATGACTAATATCATGAAAATCTGAAATTTAGCCAATTAACGAGACGAACAATGTACAGGTGTCAAAAAAAAGTTGAATAACAGTAAATAATATCCTATTAATTTTTTTTTAAAAATAAACTTTTCTTTTATTTTATTTATGAAAATTTTCCACCAACTTTGTGTTAGTAATAGTACTTTATTTCTCTGTTATTATACTCGTCTTCAGGAATAGTAAATCAATCAAATAGTGATAGGTCAAAAAGCAAAGTAATGGGAATCTAGAAAAGAAGAAAAAATGCATTGATACATAGAAAGCAGACAAAAACCACATGTGCCGTGTGCAAATGTGCAATGGTCCCTCCCCTTCATGTCTAGTAAATTTCACAAGACAATAATACAGAGGTAACCCCATTTTATCCCAAGATTAGCAGGTTATATCAGATTAATTTTCGATTATCCAATTGTATTAGTATAGTCTAACATTAAAAAATTACCACTATATTAGTCTTTGAGATCTAAGAATATTATGAACTAATGTAGTGCAATTTTTTAAATTCGGAAATTAATCATATTAATGTGATTGAAAAGTCAGGAATTAATTTGGTAGAATCAAAAATAAAATCATACAAACACATCAATTTCAGAACTTAGATTCACTAAACTATATATATAGATTATATAATCATTTTCAATGAAATAAAGCAGAATTGTAAAAGTAGTTTTAATATTAATATATATACTCTATTAGTCTATTTTGCAAAAAAAAAAATGCTTCATTCTTATCAAAATCAGTTCATACTTCATAGTGGATTCAGGGTCATCTGCATTAATAGTATTGAAATTTTCATTGTGACAGATAAGTTAAACTAATATGTACCAAACATTCATCATATTTTTTCCCACCCAAAAAAGTCATAGCAGCAAACCAAATTCTTTTCCCCATTAATGACTGGTTCATTCTACAACAGAATCTAATTCACCTACAAGAATACATGAGTTAGCCTAATTTTCCTAATAATACTTAATTGACAAATAATGAGTTCAATTTGAGTGGCGGGTTTACAAGTAGCAATAGCTTCTTTCAAACCCTTTTGCTGGTGTCAAGATTATACATAACACAAGAGCTTGAAATTTGGGCAATGCTCATCACCAAGGTCTTCCTATCATTCCAAGTCTCCGGGCCAACTCCAGATCCTTTTTCACTGAGGAAACAAAAAAGAAAAACTGAGCTGACTGATAGAAACTAACATGGAAATATTCATCAGGAAAGACATAAATTAATTGACAAACGGCATGAGAGAATATGGTAGATCACACAGCATGTTTAGTTTGAGTTTGGGGCATGTTTGATTCCATTATCTTGGCTAAATAAAAGGAAAAAGGAAGAAAACTATCTAAGTATGCTAATTTTGGTGGCTGATTTTTTTTAATATTCTTCTTACAAATGTTCCTAAACTATATAAGGTAACAAATAATTTATTCATCAATAGCCAAGGGAAATAATCATTCATCACCAATAAAATCAGCAAAATATTTGAGAATATAAATTCATGACTGACATGATTGTTAATGAAATGGAAACTAGAGGAATGTGCATAGCATTTGTCGACTTACTCAGAGTAACGCGCTTTGCATGGATTGCACACAACATTCCATCTTCAAACAAACGAACCAGATGATCCTCAGCTGCCTGCAAGATTTTAGAATAAGAACCGATGGAATGAATATGTCACGTAATATATTATACAAAATAACATTCCTTGGAAGCGAATTCTTTTCCCCAACCCTCTTTTTCCATTTTATCCTATCTTTTCTCATTCCAAACAAAATATGGTTAAATTTGGAAGAAAATTCGGCTTGAGCATAGAAAAAGTTGCATACTTCTTGAATTGCTATCATGGCTTCAGCTGTCCAGCGAGTGACCTCGGTAGATAGTTGGTTTGTAATCTGTTTGACCTGCAGCAGGAGTGAAAACATGATGACAAAAGTGAGAACAAGCTTCCCCAAAATCTAAATCAGCAAAATTTATTAAGTCTTTCATAAAAATAATTGAGATACTATAAATAGCACGTTCTTCACGCACTTCCATGGAAGAAAAAAAATGGCGAAACAAAGTAGCAAGAATCTACAAGTCTTATTTTTAATGTGATTCCAAGTGTCAAAATCACTCCTGTGTTCAATTTCAAAACAAGTTTTCTACCAAATTTGCTTCAGATAGAAAATGATTATAAGACTTCTTTTGGATGAAAACACAGAAGTTGGAGTAAAACAGTGTTGGAGAATCCTCGGGAAAATGTAAGTATTATTGCAGTAACTGTATCTAATTATCAAATTACTTGAAATGTATATATTCAGACACAAATTTAGTTGTTAAACTGATCAGTTTACCATATGGAAAACTAAACTGATAGAGAAAGTTAACATTACATTACATCTTCATTGCGTTCACTAGAGGATGCAGAAATGCAGATATACAGTAGCCACATCTACGAAACATATATTAAAAACAATGTGCTAATTAAGGAAGAGTCAACAACTCACACATCTCACGAAGGGGGCAGCTGGGATGAGTAGCTTGAAAGTTCTCTGAAATTTACGAATCTCACGAAGAGCTACTGTTCCTGGCTTATTACGCCTTTTCTTTCGTGCTGCTGCTGCTGCAATTTTTCAATTTGAAAACACAGAAAACCAATGACAAGAGCTTCAAAAACCACAACTAAACATAACTATAAAAGGCAAGCCAAAAGAAATGTGATATCAAAAATGGAATTCCTTATGAAATAATGAGCACATACATCGTTGTCCTGCTTCTGCTTCTGGTTCCTGCTCCTCTTCTCCATCTCCCCTCCTTCCACGACCAGTCTTCCAAACATTCAAATTCAAAGAAATAGAGAAAAGAAATGAATATGCAATATATGAAACAAATCGGTCCATCAAAAGAAACAAAAAAAAAAAGAATCAAAATCACCTAAAACTCCAAATTTTACTTTTGAAACAATGCCACATAAAAACTAATCACACATATATTCACCTAATTGAAGGCATTTAAGATTTTAACATAATTACCATGGAAGTCATACACAATTAATATTTCTATTCAAAACAAAAAGTAGAATAAGATTAGTTGATAATGGCAAACTATGCCAGTAGAAACATGTCGGAAAGCTATAAATTTTGCCTGAATTTCTGACAAAAACATGTAACGCTATCAAAATTTATTTTACCCAAGATATCCAGCCCCAACATCAGTGACTAATTCTTTTGAGATAGGAGCTTCCCTAAAAGGGTTTGTAACAGAATATACAGCAGCAGAGGCATGAAAATAAATAAAGGAAATGGGAATTTAGTTTTAATTGCTAGAAGTGGAAGTTAGTTATTTGTAAAGTTAGTTTTAAATTTGTTTTGCCTAGCTGGAAATTCAGCTAGATATTTATCTAGCCATTCTTCTGTGTATATAAACACTAATCTCAATAGCAATTCTTTTAAGATGAATCATTCAATTCACCTGCTGACTTATATCACTGAGTCATTCTATCTCTCGCTCTCTTCTTCTGCATTTTCTATTCTTCTTCCAAATTTCTCCTCTCAATTCATTCTTCTTTGCTTGCTGCTGAGGATTGCAATTCTGCAGTCCTTCATTGCTTAGCTTCATCTTTCTTTTGACTACACGTTACTCAAGCTAGATACCATTTTACAAGGTTAACCTCTGACACTAGACTCTCTTTAATACACGTTGCGGCAAGGATCAAACGCCTCACAAAATTCTTAAGGAATTCAGCTAGCTACCTCATTTTTATTTTATTTTATTTTATTTTATTTTAAAAAAAAAGGAACCCTAAAAGTAAGACTAGGCATATAACTAAGCAAACCATGTTGAGAATCATAAAAAGAACAAACTCAAATCAGCATCTAGCTCAGATAAAATCAAAGCTGGGATTTTCAAGTAGAACTAAGAAACATTTAGGTCTAATGAAAATTCACAAATTCAAAGCAACAATAGCATAAAATTAAAAGCAAACTCACTTCAAACATTAGTACAAACAGATTCAAGTCAAACCCTAACTAAGCCTATACACAAGGATAGTTAACATTCAAAGAAACACAGAAAAAATAAAACGAACTCAGAGAGAGAGAGAGAGAGTACCGATTGCGAAGGAGATTGTGTTGGTCTTGGTTTTTTCTTACCTGAAAATATTTCGAATTAAACATACCAAATGAAATTGAAATTGAAATTGAAATGAAAAAGGAAAAAGAGGGTTAGAAATTGGAACCTTTTTGACTAGGTGTTGGAATATGCTTTACTCTTGCCATTGGAACGTTGTCGAAAGCGAGTTCCAACAATGCAGATTGACGGAGCACCGAACAGCCTCGGCAACGGCCACCGGCGCCGGTGACGAAGCCAGAGAACGGCGACGACGAGGAAGCACCGTAGAGAGTGAAAACTCGACAGAGGGGTTTCTGTGTTTTCTCTTTTTTTCTTTTTTAATTATCTTTTTTGTTTTCTATAAAAAAAAAAAAAAATTAACTCAGAATGGCGCGGTTTCTTCCCCTTTCAATTTTCAATTTAATGTTTTTAATTTTTATTGAATTTTTTTAGCATACAGAAACAAAATAATATATCTCTTCTTTTCTTTTCTTTTTCTGGGTTATATTGTAGTTTAACTTTTTTTCTTAATCCAATATTGCAAATTTTTTTTCTTTTCTACATAAGCAGTTAAGCACTATCATTAATATTGAGATTTTTTTTTTCTTTACAATATCCTCTTTATTTGACAAGCGAATTTGTTGCAGACATCGTTTTTCATGTAAAAATTTAGTATTGGTTAATGGATAATTGCATATATAAAACAAGATTTAAAAGTCCGACATCTATTTAAAAGTTTTGTCTAAGGTAGATCTGGTTCATGGTGGATCAAGTGAAATATTTTTAAATGAATGATTGTAATTTTATAATAAATAATAAAAATAAAATAAAATAATTGAACCGTTTATTTGAGAATATTCTACCTAATCCACAATGAATTTGGTCCACTATACACTTCCTCTTTGTTTAAAATAACAAAAGGAAAAAATACAAAAAACTACCCACAAAAGTTTCGGACGCAGACAAAACTATCTATGAAAGAAAGAAACGAGTTTTCTACCCATAAAAGATGAGTTTTGTACGACAAAACTATCCAAAACTACTTAAAATCAATGCATCGTTAATGACGTTTGGATAGTTTTGTCATACAAAACCCATCTTTCATTGATAGAAAATTCGTTTATTTCTTTCCTGTGTAGTTTTGTTAGCGCCCAATTTTTTTTGGATAATTTTGGTACTTTTCCATAACAAAAGAAGTAAACGAATGAGTTGATTATTCTACCAACTTTAGTTGATTTAGATAGACTATAATTTATAAACACTTCAACATGTAAGCTAGCATTATTAATACATAATTTTAAATATTTTAAAAAAAAAAAGTAAGTGTATGAAAAAAGATATATGTGCTCCTAATTTTTTAAAACAATCATGCTAGCCGCACAAGTGGTTTTAACAACTAAGTGCAAAACCAAGTGGTTTTAATAAGGCATGTGTTTGACAAGCCCACCCTCCCCACCAAGGCGCGTGTTCACGCGCTCTCTTTAACCTTTTCATCGTTGTCGTCGTCTTCTTCATCATTGTTGTCGTCGTCTTCTTCATCATCCTCCTTCAATGTCGTCGTCTTCTTCATCATCTTCCTTCTTCGTCGACGTCGCCTCCTCCTCCTCCTCCTCCTCCTTCTTCTTCTTCTTCCCGATTCAAGATTTGATTGGGTTGCTTGATATTTGTGTGCATTCTAGATGGTTATCTGTGTGTATTCTGGGTTAGTTTCATCGTTCTTAGTTTTTTTTGCTTTTAATTGCATGAATCAAGATTTGATTGCGTTGCTTGTTATTTGTGTGCATTCTGCATGGTTATATGTGTGCATTCTGGATGGTTATCTGTGTGCATTCTGGATTAGCTTCATTGTTGTTAGGTTTTTTTTTTTGCTTTTAATTGCATGATTCAGTATTTGATTGGGTTGCTTGATATTTGTGTGCATTATGGATGGTTATTTGTGTGCATTCTGGATGGTTATCTGTGTGCATTATGGATGGTTATCTGTGTGCATTCTGGATTAGCTTCATTGTTGGTTTTTTTTTTTGCTTTTAATTGCATGATTCAGTATTTGATTGGGTTGCTTGATATTTATGTGCATTCTGGATAGTTATCTGTGTGCATTCTGAGTTAGCTTCATCGTTCTTATGTTTTTTTTTGTTTTTAAATGTATGAATCAAGGTTTGATTGCGTTGCTTGTTATTTGTGTGCATTCTGAATGATTATCTGTATGCATTCTGCATGGTTATATGTGTGCATTATGGATGATTATTTATGACAACCAAGCGGTCAACCATTCTTGTTAAACAAATATCCCTTATATTAAGGGTAATCAGGCGCGTGTACAAATAAGAATGGTTGACCGCTTGGTTGTCAACACCACTTGATCACCAAGAATAATTCTTTTTAAAAGTTGTATAAATATGTCAACCTTTTGAATTGCTACTGAATCACTTACCCTATGATAAATGAAAAGAAAATAAGAAAAAAGAGTGAGAACGTCAAAAGGGAGAATAGATGAGTTAGAGGGAGAATGAGAAAAAGAAAAAATGTGCTATAATATGGAGAGTCAAACTTAAAGAGAAATATTATTGTATTATTTATTCGAAAGTCGAAAACTATTACGTATTTCACAAACTTTATGAGTAAATTTGTATAATGTTTAAAAGGTTAAAGGCACATGTGTTATTTTGATCATGACCTAATCCAATCTCGAACCCTTAATATTTGGTTATGGAAGTTTTGAGATTTAAGGTTTATGTATAAAATAGGTGTGATCGTTGAACAACAAAAACTAGGTTAATTAGACATTGTTTTCTCTATTGATTAAAGATAGGCACATTTAGCAAAAGGAAATAATATAAATAGTGATATTCGTACTTGTAATAACCTATTTTTATTAGGTGAATTGAGATTGAAGTTTTCATCTATGATCATTTTCTCTACATTGATCCCCTAATTCAACAATAATTGTTTCTCTATTGTTTAGTGTTCTTAGAGATAACTAGATTTTAACCCGCGCGATGGGCGAATATATTTGATTTAAGTAGTTGAAATAATATTTTAATTATATTAGCTTGATATCCTTAACTGTGTTCATTAATAATTAAATTCTATTTTACATAACAAATAATTTTTTTACAAAATATGTTTTATTTTATTTACTATTATGAAAT
Source organism: Stylosanthes scabra (assembly GCA_036250425.1). Taxonomy (NCBI): domain Eukaryota; kingdom Viridiplantae; phylum Streptophyta; class Magnoliopsida; order Fabales; family Fabaceae; genus Stylosanthes; species Stylosanthes scabra. Next base: position 36,602 of record JASCZI010181363.1, on the reverse strand, counting down.
TTATTAGTAATTACGTATATAAAAATGTAATATGTCTATAAATTTATACAAAAATTACATACATGAAAAAAATAAATCTCATAACAAAAGAACATATTGTTATATTTTAATCACTATAATTCAATTTCTCATTACTTTTTAATGAGACTTATGTTATATTTATTATAAATAACTGTTCATCTGACTTATTGTCAATGTCAATGGCATTATTGTCCTTTGTTTCCTCTTTAGGCTTCTTGCATCAATCACCATAGGAGTCTTTGTCAATAATATGAAAAAATGCCTCATCGTCTTCGTCTTCTTCACTTGTTTCTTTTTCAGTCTTCTGAAATGAAAATGTTTTTTTTTAGTTCATAGTGTTTCGTTTCTAGAGTTAAAAATCAACTTAGACTCCTCGTAAAGCTCCAATGTTAAAGAGACCTGCTAAAGTCCCCTAAGTCGTGGTTGTTGCTCCTCAACTTCACCCCTGCAAGTCTCAAAATGAAGTCACGTTTTTGTTATATTGAATTAGAAGGGATAAATTGAGTGATTTAATAAATTTGTCATGTCACACAAGTTTCGCTGTCGGTGTCGTTAAACATTACACGTCAGCATGTCGTTAACGAAAATGGAATCAGGGGCAACATAAGTTACGATTAAAAATTTTGAGGTTAAATTTAAGTACCTTTAGATTTTAAAGATCAATTTGATAAAGTTTGAAATTTTTGTAACAAATTGAGTTTTAACTCTAGAAGGTTATAATATAATTATAAAGGCGAGTACTCAAATGATGATATATGAAATGTCATCTTATGAATATTTTGTGTTGGCATTTCTTAGATGGCTACGCGTGTGCTCTGCTATGGGTATCATGTAACTATGGGGTCAAATCAATTAATTATTTCTAATTCATTGGTTGGATCGATCCAAATAGTGGCGGATACAGAGGGGGCAATATAGGCCTTGGTCCCCAAGATTTTCAAGACTTCATTTATATATATAATATATTATGTCAAGTAAGATTATAAATAATTTGTTGATTTGCTGGTAAGTTAAGCAACAAAATGCTTCTTGCCTGGGTTTGATACCTATTTTCTTTCATTAATTTTTTATTTTTATGAAAAAACAAATTTTATATATTTAAGAATAAGCCATAACATAGGTCTTGGTAAATGAATGTATTCAAAATTTATGAAAGAATTATTTATATAAAATGGATTTGAGAGAGATTGGAAGTATCTTTATAACTTAAAAGAGTAAATTAAGGGAAAAAAGATAATAGAAGCAAAGCCTTAGATTGAGAAATGAAATTTGCATTATCAAATAAAAATCATATTTCTATGTTTTGTAACTGAAAATTCAAAAGATATAATTAATATAAAAATTTGATACGCATCGTATTAAGAATAAATAATTAATTTTTTTTTTTATAGATGTTTGCAAATTACACATTAACTTGCACATTGTACAAATCTTATTTGATTACACCAAAACTAAAAAGAGGTAATATTATTCAAAATCCCAACAAACAACTACTATATATAAGTGTACAAGATTATCCAAGACAACTAACTACCTCTGCAACACATCCACCAATCACAACAATGTTAACTATTGTACCAAGTATGAAGAACAAATACAAGGATATTCATAAGAAAGACTAGTAAGTCCTTACAAACTTGTAACATGGATCTTGACCTCAACTACTAAGATTTGATTGGAACATCATTGGTTGTAGACCTTAGTATTGTTTATTGTATAGCTCTTGATATACTTGGTACAATCTTGATTATTTCTGACAATTGATTTGCATACTATGGCTGTGAAGGGGTAGGAGATGTTGGAGGCTTGAAATCAGGATACTGCAAAAATTAAATTAAATAAATAAAAATATAAGGAATGATGATGTTGATGAGATATATATATAGAAAATCAAAACTTCAATAGTGTTAGGGAGCTAAGACATTACATATGGATATGGAGATTGTGGTCTTGGCAACACCGGAGATGATTCATCCTTGTTTTCAGTTTCCGGCACTGAGTTTATCTCGGGAGAAGGTTCCGCTGCCGCGACTACTTTGGACTCAGCAACAGTATCAGAAATAGCTTCTGCTTTTTGTACAGTGCTACTTTCTGGTAGAAAAGCCTTACCAATTTGCTGATATTCCCCACCATTAAATTCAATGAGATTAACAAAAACAAGTTTCAAAATAGATCATATAAAAAACAAATAACTATTGCTCATTTCTCAACATAAATCAAGAAAAATCTTAAGTACCTTTACTTCATCAACAAGCTCTTTAGGAGCAACCTTGGTATTCAAGAACTCGTCCAGTTGCCGTAGTGTTTGCTTTCGATCCTACAATTAAATCAATCAATCAATGCTAGCTTTGACCGTTAAACAAAGCTTTGTTCCACTATGCAGGATCGGCTACACGGGTGAAAGATGTCTTTGCGAAAAGAAAGAATGCAACAAAGCTTTATGCTGTCTAATGCAAGCCTAACACAACCTACATGTGTCTTGGCCGTATAACAAAGTTTCGCAAGCCTAGCACAGCCCTAGATGAATCCAAAGACGTCATTGCCTCATGATCATGCATTGGGATGCAACAAAGTTATTTATGTAGCTTGTCACATGCCTAACACAATCCTCTTTGTTGTATTGCATTCTAAATTAAATTTAGGGTCCTTTCTTGAATACATAGCTACATGCATGAATATGTTCCTCCATTGCTTCACAAAATTTAGTAAAACTAGAGAAGGAATTATAAAATGAATGCATAGACATAAATTAAAAAACTCATGCATGGAGCACCCAAAAAAATCTTACTTACCTCAGCAAATAGAAGCTTTTTGCTTGCAAACTGAACAAGTGCAGCGGATCCTAAAACTTGGAGAATCGTTTCTATCTACAAACAGAGTAGAATCATGATCAAGAAGTACTTCTATTTTAGTAGAATCACGCAACAACGGAATTTCTTCTGTATCTGAAAGAAAAAGGGGAAAAATTATAAGTAGAAAGCTCATCAGATCAACCTCTGTGAAAGCCAAGAAGCCTAGGCCGGTAGCTGCCGCAATTCCAAGAGTAACAGCCAAGCCATCAGAAGTATCCTGCAATATAGTATCCTCTAATTAGAAGCATGCATGAACTATATGAATTTTTTATATATAATCTTTTTGAGATAATCAAAGAATTAGTTTTTGTTTGATACTTCAACTTAAAAGAGGTTTCAGCTTTTAAGAGAACTAGTTGTCAATTCAAGAAAGGTAACACCTGATTTCTACCCAAAATAATTTTAATTGAGCCGTTTAACAGAAAGCATATTCCTACTATTAAGTAAGTTTTCATATGCATATGATAATCGAAATTCAGTTAACCACAGATACATACTCCTATTGCATCAGTGATAGCTTCTGTTAGATTGCTGAAATCCAATGCTTTCCTTGGTTCTATCCATGGAAGACCACTGTTCTGCAAATCAATTCCAATCATTATCAGTGTATTCACCATCAGAGAAAAAAATAAAATAAATTACACACGAGTGGTGACAAGAAATACCATCCATCCTCTAGGTCCTTCTGCACCATCCTTAATGGCATAAGCAGCTTTGAATCCATTATCTGTGACCAATTGTGCAACCAGTTCAGAGTTCCCATCAAATCTGGCTTCCATCACAAAGTTCACTCAATCAGCTTCAGAGTTCACATACATTCTTTTGCAAAATGCAAGCAGAAACAACAAATACATGGCGATTGATTAAGCTAGAGTTCAGCCAGAAAATCGTATTCTTGTTTAATATAATTGAATCTTTATGTTCAAATGTTAACATTCTCACTAGAGATTCATGCAAAACAAAACAAAATTGCAAAACAAAGTTATGTATTTTCATTTTTTCCTTACTTGTCCAAAATGAACAATGTGATGTTCTCAGGTTCCTTGAATTTCAATGCAAGCTTCTTCAAGAACACTGGCTTATCATCATCACCACCACCCTTGTAAGCAATTGAAACCAATTTCTTCCCCAAACCACTAACATCTGGTGTTCCAACTTCCCTAATCTCCACAGCTTCTCTTATATCAAGCAACTGAGCATTCAAATCCTCACCAAGTTTTTCATATGCATTCTTTGCTGACTCAACACCCCATGGTTTAGGCTTCTTGAATAGAATCTGAAACAAAACCAATGGTACTGCAAAAACAGCAACACCTCCAAAAACAACAAGAGGGTTCTCTGATGCAAAATTTAGAAAATTCTCCACAACCCCATTTGCATCAAAGTCCCCGGAATTACTGGAATTCAAAGATTGCCCCAAAGCTTCCTCATATGTCAGTGCAGTAGCAGAAAGTTGTGCACTACTGAAAATTGATGCTGCTGATTGAAGGAATAGAGTTTGTTTATGGCTTCTAGAAACTGAAAAGTTTGAGACTTTGCATGCAGAAATTGTTGGGTGTGATGAGAGTTTGTTGGGTTGTTTTGTTCTGTGAGAAAGAACAGATGTTGTTGGTGTCAAGTTTGCAACAGCAACATTCAAAGCCTCCATGGCAGAATTGTTACTACTAATTCCTATGTCACAAAAACTCTTTTGTGATTCAATCAAAGTGTGTTAGTGCATAACATATGGGAATTCTTTAAGGATCAAGAGTGTTTTGTTGTTTTTTCTGGAAAAATTGGAGTGAGACTGAGAAGTTGACAACTTTTAAGGTTGTGTTTTGTGTTTTTGTTTGTAGGTGGCTTGGTGCAATTAAGGTTGGGTGTCAGGTAGGTGATGACGTGTAGGGGGATAGAAGAACAGAACCAATGATTGTTTGACAACTGGAGATTGCGGATGAGATGCAGCTGATGAGGATTTCATCTTTGCTGCAATTGGAAACCTGTGAGAAATGTGCAAAAACTGTACCGTATTATCATAGTATTCTATCAAATATCAAATAATAATAATAAAAATAATCTTCACTATCAAATAACTTTAATTTGATCACAATTTACCATTTTCATTATAACTTTCTATTTTTTTTTATTTGGCATCCCACTTAATACTATGATAGTTTAATTTTGAATTGACACACATATCAATATATCATGTTCATCTCTTAATATTTAAAAAAAAAAAAAGAGTTAATAGGTACAATTACTGGTAATAATAATAATAAAAAATTAACAACAACAACATCAGTACTATTAATTTTTCTATTAAAAAAATAATACTATTTATTGAGTATTACTTAAGCCTGTGATTTCAAACCATGAATAGTGTGAATAAATTAATCTGTTAGACCAGGCTCGAGTGGATTAGATGAATGAATGGTCATTCAGGCAGGGGTAAGATTTATTAATACATAATTTTTGGAAAAATGATAACCTGCAAATTGCTCAGGTATTTTATGCTTTGAGCTTGTTACAAAATCACACCCCCAATAAATATGATTTCTTAGTACATTAATATTGACTAAACTTCTGCTAACAGTATAGAAATTTTCACTCTGAACTATGAACATTCATGGGATCTTACCATGGGGGGTTTTAAGATTTTCCAAAGGTAAGATTCTAAAAAAATGTAAAAGTATTCCGCCAACCGCATGCATCTTTAGATAATCCAACTAGATCATAATGAACTAAATGGATGATATCTTGGGAGCTAGAATCTCTAGCAGTCCCTTTGGGTTGTCAACATGAACCCAATGACCAGAATTTGGAAGAACACAGAGAGAAACTTTTCCAAGAGACTCAGTTGCTTCCCTATTTGCCAGTTTTTGGATCCGCTCAACGGCATCTTCGTCCCACCTGTCACTTTTTTCAGCACGAACGATTATTATTTCCGTACCCTTGGGAGGGTTCTCCAACAGATTCCAATAGGATTTTTCCCTACAATCAATATGTAAAATTCAGGATTGTTAAATGGAGGAATATCAAGGTAAACTTTTCAATAGATGTGAATAACAAATAGAGAATTATTTAGACATTCAATTTTATATCGAAATCAGATAATCTGCTTGAGTTACCAATAAGAATCAAACATATGCTGAGCATTTTGAAGATCAAATACCCATGTCTCATGATCATCAACTTTCTTGAGGTTTGTGCCAATCCAATCTGCCAATGCCTTAGAGTAACCAAGTCCCAATAGATGACTAACAAGCCACCTGAAAGAGATGCAAACCACATTTATGTAACTAGAATGTTCATCACGGCTAAGAAATATTCTCATTGTGAATTTGCGATAAAAGATTCAACTAAGATTGGGTAAAGTCACAAGGTAAATACGATTCACATTGGCATCATCGAAAGAAATGAAGAATGAAAGTATAAAGTCCTAAGTCCAGGGAAAGAGAGTCTCACTTTCGAGAAGGAATTTGTGATGGTAAACTTTGCAAGGTCTTTAAAACATCCCGAACTTCTTCATTACTATTTAGAGGGTTCACTTCTCCAGGGACAGAGTCCAATACCCATAGCTGTTCTTCAGCAACAATAAAAAAGAGAAAATTCTTAAAAACAATATATTGAAACCGTGGCATCCAACAGTAAAGTTCTAAGCACTGGATAAGTAAATCATGTTCCCTTCATAGTTTTTGTAGAACAGATAAAGGATATTAGAGTATTTGGCCTAAAGTGCAAATTACTCAATTTAAATAAAATGATTAAAATCTATAATAAATGGGAATCTAAATACTATATATTTGCTACTTAATAAGTCTATTGAAATGATTTCATTCCCCTCATGAGGATACGGATATTACATAATAAATACTTCACATAGAATTCTTCTTCTTTCTTACTTTGATCAAATGTTAATACATTGAAAATGAATTCCTTACACCGATCAAAAGTAAGCCAAAAATCTCACGATTTGCAACAGTGCATATCCAGTATTTCATACACGTAAAGTGACAAGTGTTAGGCACCCACCCGTGTAACATGGACATATGCTGCCTTGGACTACTTAATCAATAACGGTACTTGCATAGGACAGAGGGCAACGAAATTCAATTGGACACTCGATAACAAAGGGCTAAAATCCGACAGAACATTGAGTATTATCAAACAAACTTGTAGGGATGAGGTGCTGGGGATTTTTATTCTAAAACTACAGTGAGGTGATCAAAGTGACGGCCGAGTCAATAAGCGAGATGCCAAAATATTGTTCAACAAACAATTTAACGTATTATGAAAAGTTCAGTGTGCATGGTTTGTCTATGATAACAAGCTTAGGGATGAAACAATAGAACTGCAGGACAATATCATAATCCCACCATATGGAATTTTCACTGGGAAGTGTTTATCCTGAGGATAACACCAGCAATGTATATATCACTAATATCAGGTATTCAATATTGGAAATTTAATGTCTATTCAAGGACTAGTCCCAGCTTACTGAAACTTGTGTTAGATTGCCATGCAAATTTCAAAAAGAGGAATGATACAATGATTCTTACTCTTTTAAACTCACACTCCAACTCATAGACAAAACAAGGAGAAAACACAAGCTTTTATACTATTTCTTAGCTTGGCTAAACAATTTTTGTGCTTTTGCAAATTGCAACGAGTTGGAGTATGAGTATGAAACAGCATTAGTCATTCTATTGTTTCTCTTTCTGAAGTTTACTAGGATTCATGAGAGAAATTTAACACGCTACAAACAATTACATTATTATGAAGCATCTCTTGCATTACTGAAAATCATGTTAAATTGAATAATTTCTTAGATTCACCATCCATAATCTATAGTAAACTCTAAAGCACTGTGCTAGCTACTATATTTATACTTCATGAAGAAGAATGTCTATGATCCAATGAAACATTATTCAAATGTTAACCAAAATGTCACTCTTTCATTGCCCAAATCATACTCTCCTACAATGAACACTCTACTTAATATGAGAATCCACCCTAAAGAACTTAATTAGAGGCCCCATTTATTTTTCCTTATTTTGATTTCCCAACAAACTCGGCCTATGTTTTACATAGCCGGTCCCAAGCCCGGATAAACGAGGAGGGTTGTTTGGCATGTGATAGCCAACATAAAACAATCGCATCCCCATACATGGCCACAACGCAATGACATCTTTGGAACCATGTAGGGTTGTGTTAGGTCTGCAACAGCCAACGTAAAACTGCGTCGTATCTCAATGCATGGACATGACACAATGACGTTTTTTATCCATGTAGTCGACCCCACCTAGTGGGAAAAAGAATTAGCTGATGATGATGATTTCCCAACGGAATCCTCGGTCCAGCACACCAAGGACTAATTACGTCGAGGATCTGAACTCCATTTAAAGTTTATCTCCCTAGCCAATGAGTTACTGCATATACAACCACGATTCGAATTCTCAACGCTTGCTTAAGCGGACGACTGTTTATTAAACGAACCAACCCTAGTTGTTTACTTAAGTAGAAGCATTTAAAATGCTACAATTGCATTAACACAATCACAAAATTCTTATATTCACTATCCATATCCAATTCTCCACGGTGATTGTTTAGAAAGACAAACCTGTTTAGGGCACAGAGCAGAATCTCCATATTCGCCGCG
>JASCZI010181363.1:4115-22858 GCA_036250425.1 Stylosanthes scabra | reverse complement strand
CCCTGCTGTTTGGAGCTGGATACAGGTGAATCAAACCATTCATGTGTTCTCTACAGAAGGGAAACCGCATCGGGAAGAAGGCGAAATATATTTCGAATTGTATCAGCTAGTTTCTAAGGTGAAGAAACTAGGATATGTGCCTGATACAAGTTGTGTGTATCAAAACATTGATAACAATGAGAAGGAGAAGATTCTTCTTAGTCACACTGAGAAGTTAGCTATGACTTATGGACTCATGAAAACTAAAGGTGGATCATCACCTATCAGGGTAGTTAAGAACACAAGAGTTTGTCAGGATTGTCACACATTAGCCAAGTACATTTCTTCGGCCGAAAATCGCGAGATCTTGCTCGGAGATGGCGGCCGTTTCCACCATTTTGTTAATGGAAAATGCTCCTGTAATGGTTGCTGGTAACAAGAAGAAACACAGATCATTCTTTTTCTTTGTTCATATTCTCTTAGTACACTATAGTCTTTAGTTTTTCAGGTCAAATATTGGTACCAAAGGTACAAGTTACTATTCATGCAATAGTTTGTGTAAGCACTATTGTGTAGTGTTACATATGCAGATTGTTGATGGATACAGTAGTTGGATCAAATCCCCTTTGATGTTGGATACATGAAAATTTTCATTCTCTCATATTGCAATCTCCACCTGAAACGGCTTACTAATAGGTAATCAATATAGTCAATAATTAATTGATAGAAAAGAAATACAACATACAAAAATTACATGAAAACTGATCATTTAATATATTAGAGAAGTGATCATCCGAAATAATAGAAACCGATCATCCAAAATAATAATAATGAGATTATTAATTGATTATTGGTTTAAAAAAGTACCTATTAAGACGATTACCAATATTTTCTCTTATCGAATTATCTTTATCTACCCGTATACTAAACACCTTAAATGATATACAAAACAAAAATTAAAGACACTTAAAACAACTTCTTTTTAGTGTGCACATGTAAATAAAAATTATAAGATGCATGAATACAACTCATTTAGGAGTCACACTCAAGTTATGGGAGAGAGAGTGGTATATATACGTGGCAATTGAGACATTTAATTAAGTGCGGATTGGAGTTCATGGATAATAACAGACTTAATTTTCCACAATAAAATTAATCATGCATTTAATCATATAATAATAGCCATTAAACTTCAGCAAATGACTTTTGCAAACCACCTTGTACCCACTAAGTAACGTGCAAATCCATCATGTATATCCATAAAAGATCGCATATATAAGTAAAATAGAGGGTATAATATTCTTTTTAAAAAATAATGTTATTAAAATTAATAAATAAAATAATATGTAGATTATTGGTTTAAATTTTTGTCTTCTTTTTTAAAAGAAAATAAATAAATAATCTGGTTAAGAAATTATTCTTTTAAATCTTAATCATATATATAAAACATAACAAAATAGAAATTTAAAATTTCTCCCATTAATAATTTGTACGAAGTGTTTTAAAGATGAATAGTAAAAAAAAAACTCTTAATTTTAGTTAATTTTTGTTTTAAAATAGCTGTAGTTTTTACTTTTTAGGTTCACTGAAAAATAACTATCTAAACACGTTAATTTTTTAATAAATCCAAAAAATAAAAGCATTAGTTTTTTTTTTTACTAAAGCATTAGTTATTATGAAATGGATGAAATTATTTATTTATTTATTTATGCATATGACTAAAATTGCCACTACCAATATAAGACAAAAAGATGGTATTATTAAGAAAACACTCATTCGGCATTCCCCTACAATTGTGATTGGCATGAGAGTGAGACATTCCAACCCTTCCACTTAAAGAATGAGTGAAGTCTTCTTCGCTCTTTCTTCTATTAGAAATAAATCCTCTCTAGGAACTTTATCTAACTTAATCTTATGCTAATTTTTACCAAATTCTTTTATAAATCCTGTGTTTAAGCTTGCAACTTAATTATTAATTAATTAATGATAAAAAATCTAAATATGACCAAATTTGTATCAAATTATCACATACATTTGTCAATGAAGAGTAGCTCGATTAGTGCTACTCATATAGTTATTAATTTTCCATTCTTCAATTCTCGAATTTGATACCCAGCCATGTACTAATCACCAAAAATTCCATTCTCCCTTGTGCATCATGTGGTAAACATTTTAGGGTATACCCTATAAATTATTGGCAGAAAAAGCATGATGCTTAGCATGAAAGAGACATTTAGAACGTTTGAATTTCATTTTGGATTATCTTAAACTATTATTAAAAATGCAAGCTAATTAAGTTACAATATATTCCAGATGTTTTGACATCGGTTAAAATTATTTGAGTCAAATTATCGTTTTGTTTTTAATGTTTGAAATGTCATAATTTTTGTAACAAAAAATTTAAATAAACTACATATTTATTTACCCATTATTAAATATAAATGAAATAGTTAACATCATTATTGTGTATGCAATAAAAGTATTATTAATCAAAACTGTAAATATCTTAATACTCTAATTTTAGAATTAAAAAACTAATAATATTTATTTTAAAAGCTATTAAAATTTGATATATAAATAAATTGACAATGAAATCAGTTTATTGACAATAGATACATTAACTTGCTTAACCAATTAGTCATTGTAGATATTACTAAAAGTATTAGTATTTTTTCTGAATTTAATAGTAAAAATATTATGTCCATTAAAAACTTTTCAAGAACAAAAATAGAATATTCTAAATATATTATAATCTAAAATAACACTTTATTCCTTGACATTATAAAAACTCAAACAAGAAAATTGCCAAGATTTACTAGCATGTAAATTTAATTATTTAAAAAAAAAGTTTTGCAAACACTATAAATCAAGCATGGCCCTATGTCAAATTTGATTGGCTATAGTCAACAAAAAAAAAATTTGACTGGCTATTCTAAACAATAATCCTAAAGAGGGTTAAGTGTTGGAAAAAATAGATAACTAACAAAAGGTACAATACTACTACTCATACCAAATTAACAAAAGCAATATCCATTAAAATATTGCTATTAGTTGCTAATCAAAACACAAAACATGAAAGTTGAAAAAGACTAAAAAGAAAATTGTCTTCCTTCTCCAACAAAAATATTTACATAAATCAAGTGTAGTAACACACCAAGATGATCATGATCATCCACAAAACCCAGGAAGAAGAACACAGGAGAGAAAATGCAGCTTCATCCCCACTACCATCCCTAAGTGCTCATCATCATTTTGAAGCAAGGATCTCATCTTACAAAAGGCGAAAAAAGAGAAACTCGGCTTCGGAAGAGGATTACATAGCTAAAAAACTTTCGGGCGAAATGGTATCAGGGGTTCCAGTATCCGTGATCATAGAAGAAAAAAACATCCAAAACTTCTCCGGAACATGGAAGGTATAGCTATACTCCAACATGTCTCCACCACGGATAGTCTAAACCGTCGATCGAACCACAACTTCTTTCGACCGAGGAAGTACTTAGTTTATTGGTTGATTGGATCGGTTCGGCCCTGCACGGCCATCCTCTCTGAGACATCAGCCAAAGAGCTAAGGTTGCACCTTATTAAGGCCTCCACAAAGTAGCAAGTTTCGTCCCTGGTGTTGCCATCGGGCACATCCACGACAAAGGATTCGATCACCATTGTACCAGGTCTTCCTTCAATGACCTCCGGATGAACTGTGATTATGGAAGAATAGTTCTGCATATCCGACAAATCGCGATTCACAATGTAATAAGAGACAAACATAAACAAATATCAATGCATAGCAGTTTGTGAATCCAACTTTACTTCTAGAAAAACAAAATTCTTAAGTTTCAACCAACTTATTCATCTCTTTTCATTGTAGAACTAGAATATGTGAATCTCAGGGAAGATTGTTACAAATTAGATACAAAAACAAATCATAAACCCAACAACAGATTCAATACCACTGACAAATAGGAGCTTCTGAAATCCAAATCCTTTCAGCAAAATCCCCTATATACATGATATGAGAGGCAGGTCAATGACAAAATTTTCTTCCCATTTCAGGAAAGAAAACTACCAACCACTTTCTTACCCATCATTATGAAGATAAAAAAAGAAATAACAGAGTAAACAACAAAAGAAGCTAACAATATGTTGGTTATCATAAAGAATCTAAGAAAGAAACATAAAACAAATGAGGAAAGAACAAAGATTCAAGGTCATACCCTCAGCCTGTGGTCACCTCCAACAATTCTTATGCCAAGAATGTGTTCTTCATCATCAAGTTGCTCTAACCTCTCAGTGCTGGTTGTAGCTGGAAGACCAGATTTAACATTCACTTCTCTAACACTACCAATGCCAAGGTCCCCTTGCATGATACACCTGCTAACAAATGGTTTATATTTCTGAGGTTGATCAAATCTTCTCACCAGAGACCACACCTAAAAATAGAAAAAACACAAAACAATGAAACATGTCATCACATAATCTTAATCTTCTTCAATCTCATGAAACTGATAATATTTCTGTTTACTGAAGAAAACAACTCTGCAAATAGCTACAAGTTAAAGAGATTAATGAAGATGTGAAACTCAAATGAATGAGGAAATCATAATCCATATGAAGAACCCAAAAGTTATAATATGACATGATTTTCTATCTTGAAGAAATTGGATATGACAACAAAATTCCAATGAAATCCTCATAAACCACCACAAACAAAACAAAAACCTCCATTCATGAGGTGAAAAAAACCAACTTTTACAGCACCCCATGAATAGAAATGTCAGAGGCTCATAACTAACATACCAAGAAGGCTTAAATATCATTGAAAACCAAAACAAGACACCCCAAAATAGCACACAGCTCAGATCTTCAACCCCACCAAAAAAAAATCATTTTTTTCCTTCTCAGAGACCAAATCACAAACACCTAACAAGCAAGACAAACCCAATTCATAACAAAACAGAGCAACAACAACAACAACAACAAACTCACAAGATGAACAGGAGCTCTTATGTGTTTGACAAGTGCAGAAGTGCACTGGTTTTCTCTAGGCTCATGCTTATGGTGCCTCCTTATGTACTGTGATTCAATGGCACCATAAGCTTCACCACCACCACCACTACTACCGTTCATCATCACCACTCCTTATGTGTTTGTTTGAAGAAGTTGGTTACTTTCTTATGGTTATCTGAATTCTCTCTATCAATCTATCTATATATCTATGTGTGTGTGTTTGTGAACTTTCCCTGTGATGGGTGTTTCTGTTTTTTCTCTCTCTTTGTTTCTAATAACTCTTTTTGCCTATAAGATATGGCAGAGGCAACAAGTGGGGTGGGATAAGCTTTGGTTTCCAGAGAGAGATAGAGAAAGAGAGAGTTTGGTGTAAAAAAGTGACAACCTTAGCTTAGCTTGGCAGTCTAACAAAAATTCATGAATCCACCGACAATGTTCTTATTTTAATGTCTCTTTTTTAATATTTTCAACTGTTTGTTTAATTTTTTATGTGATAATCAATCTGTCAAGGTTAGATCATATTTTAGTTTACTTTAAAGAGTGTAGTTTTGATATAAGTTTTATTATGTTATTCAATTATTATATTTAAATGACTTTTAAAGTATTATATTTAAAAATTAATTATTTTATGCTAGGTAATCAACAAAAATTCAGTCAAGAACTTAAATTGAATGTTCTATTTTTTTATGTTTCAGATGTTCTAGTTTTAAGTTTCGGATGTTCTGTTTCTAAAAAAAATATAAAGTCAGCTTAGGTTGTTTTAAATTTCGGATGTTCTATAACTTCCATTGTAAATGTTTTATAAATAATAATTTCAGATGTTCTATTTTTTGTTAATTGTTTTATTGGTTAAAAAATTGTTATTACATATATTTTTTCTATTACTAAATAACAATATAGTATTTATTATATGTGTAAAACTTTTTACATATAAAAATTTAGTTCTTAAATAGATTATCTTTATTACTAGTCTCAGAACAATTTAAAATATCTTCATCTAAAAATTTATAAATGTAAGACATTTAATTTTTTGAGTTAGAGTGTAAGTTTAAATTTCATTCACTAAATTTTGATTCTAATAATCTTTTGTATCAAATTTTAGAATTTGACTGGAATTGAAAAAAGAATAAAATACATAAAATATCAACTAGAAATTAGATTTTAAAATATTAATTAAAAAATAAAATATTTATTATAAATAATTATTTACATAAAAACATTTAAACATACACAAGAATGATAGTTAAATAATTTAATATATTTAATTAAAACAATTCGACTCGTATTCTTTAAGATATTATACAAATAGTTCTTTCAATGTAATTTTTTCTATACTTATTAATACTTAAATCTAATATTTACTAGTGATTAAACAAAATAAGCATATGTCACTCGATTTATTATATAATATTATTTTTTTGGGTAGGAGGATATCCTAGATCTAGTGGGTCTAGACTAATCCCTTACGCCATATCGAGTGTTTTTTTGGAGTTTTGACGTGGCCACATTCTGTTTTGCATATATGCTGCCATCAAGGTTTAAATCCAAAATTAGACACTTAAGTAACCCAAACTACTTATCACTTCTGCTAAGGTAATATTATTTAATATGATATGATATGATTTTGATCTTAACGTTTTTTTTATAACTAACAAGTTTTGATATCATATTCATATATATTAACACATAATAAAAGTAATTTTAGTTAAATTAATTTATTAAATAACCCATATAATTTCTTATTATATATACATATTCATTGAAATTTCTAATTATATACGGTATATGCCATTTTCTTTCTCAGTTACCAAAATTGTTGAATGCATTATATATATTCTTATGCTCTTAGATCACCTTCTCTATGGGCCATCATTATTGGCCCTTTAAATAATGAAAAGACAAAAGGGATCATCATTGACATTGTGTGCATTGTATTTTTATGAAATTAATATTTAATAATAATTAGGCTATATACATACATGGGAATAGATGATGGAATGGTGGTGATATAATATTTTAATTTTGTATGCTAGTGTTGTAAAAAAAACAAAACGGAAAAATTAAAATAATGACAATAATTGTGAGAGGAAATTATATATATAATTAATGAAAAGCCCTAAGCTATTAGTGTGTTCACCAAAGTTTATTTATTTGGTCAGTGAATTCTCTAATAATAATAATAATGTTAATTTAGAAAAAAGTAAGAAGCACTGATGATGATGATGAGTTAATAAAGTGAAAGTTGGAGTATTTTAATGTATATATCATTTTTATGTGTAGAAGAGGGAATGATTTAGTTTTTTTTTTTTTTTTGGTGAGGAGGGAATGATTTAGTTAAACTTCACTCAAAATGGTTCCCAGAATTTGGCAACAGTAATAATAAAAGTAAAACAATGCCATTTTTAGAGATATTTTTTATTTTAAGTCAGATGAGCTATGATAATGATGTTATATGTGGAATAGTTAAAGTCATACGAGTTGAAAATATATTTATTATATATAATAGAGATTGGGGGAAAAAACTCAATGCAATATACCATTTATCTTTGAAACAATATCATTCTCCTTTGTACATAAACAAAAAAAAAAAACACAAAATGAATTTTGATGTTAAAATGAGGGGGAAATTATATATATGGGTACAATTTGAGACATTCCCTAAAATGGTTTTTTCTTTCCCAAAAATATGGTGATTAAGAAAATGTTGGGTCAACTTACAATTTTGTTTAAATTTTCTAAAAGTAATTAAATCTGCTAGAGTGAATTGCATTTTTTTTAAAATTCAATTCGTTGGTGTTTGATTTTACCAGATTTAATGTAGAACTCGATTTCCTAGCAAGCTGATTATCATCGAATTGAGGTGAAAGTCCAACGTATAGAAAATACTTGTAAAGAGATTTTGACGCTCAAATTAGTTTTGTAGCTAATGAAGTGTTAAAGGGTTTAGATTATTTAATTATCTTACGAGCTTGAAAAATTACTAGATTTATTTGTCGGACAGTTTCTAATGCCTTTGATCGTATGTATGTGCTCTCAAATTATATAATTTTTTTTATTGTCTTAAGTGAGATTTAAATTCAAGATTTTTTAAAATAGGAAAATAATAATGTTATATGAGTTATAAGTTATCGAGAAGACTATGTTCTATAAATCTTATTAGAGTGATATTTCATTGAGTGGACGGTTAAACCTAAAACAATTCAAACAAGTTGCAATTTAAAAAAGAAAAACTGAAAAAATAATTGTTGAGAGTAAATTATAAAAAATAAATACGCCTGAATCAAATTCTCTAAACACTATTATATCTACATAAATTTTTTTTGTCTATTATATTATACCTACATAATTTACATATTTACACCATTTTTCTGTAAAACACATAATAGAAGCATATCAAAACTAAATTCCTCATGGAAATTAAATGATCATGGTCCTCATTATAATTTTCTCTATCTATTCAAAGTTATTTTAATGTCTCTAACTACTGCATGACATACAAAGTACATAGAGTTAAGATGGAGACCAGCATATAAATAAATAAATAAATAAAAGAAGAAGGATAAGCTCATAAAAAAGATAGCCATGAAACAGAATTTTAAATTGCATATAATATTTTTGTACTCAAAATGTACATACTTTATAATTTTAAACTTATAATAAAAATTATTATATTTTAACTCTTAAGTTTATCTCTTTATACATACATACATATTGTAAAACTATGATCACTCAAAACGTGTGACATATTTCAATTTTTATTAAAATTAATAAGTAAATAAATAAAGCTGACACTATCTTCAATCTTTATGCATGTCCGGACCTTCATTTTAATTTAATTTTTTTATAAGATATCATAAATTTTAATTTAATTGCATGCCAAAACTATAAAAACCTATTATTTAATTTACTAAAAATATATTATCTTGTCGTTTTGCTATTTATCTAGGCAGGTGTACGTTTTTATTTGAAAACGAAAATAGCTTCCTATAATTAATTGCTGACAGAAACTTCTCGTTCCAAAAGAAATCCAAATGATTGCAAATAGTAGTATTAATTAGTTTTTAATTAATTAATAAGGATAATATTATGGATATTTATGTATGAAATAATTTTTCTTTACAAAGTTTGTCAGTAAATATTTTTTTTTGAAAAAAAAAACACTATTAAAAACTCTTAGATATAGTACATTATATATAGTAAAAATAAAAATGTTGCAATTGAGGGGTTACTAATTCTAAAAAATCAGAATTTTTCCCTTTTGAAGAAAGAGCTAAAACACACAGAATCCATGATATTGCAATTTCTTGTCATCAATCAAAGGACAATATTAAATTGTAACTCATCTTTAATTTCTTGAAGGTATATCCGAAGCATCTTTCTTTTTGAAGTGAAACATAAACCCCCAAAAAAAATGTGGGTGAGATGTAGCCTTCACTTATTAAACTGTTTACCAAAGTGGCCTTTAATTTCAATCCTCAAATCCAAAATACAAAAAAGTCTCACATGAATAATCAATCCTTGTATATTTAATTTGAAGAACTACTTTAATCATCTAGGGTTTATTATTATTGGAGTTTAATTTTAACGTGATATAAAATCTTTTAAATAATCAACCAATCCTATATTATTTTTTTAGAAAATCATTAATATAAAAAATTAATATTTGTACTAGTGTAATGTTAATATGTTATATAATTAAATGTACGTGTAAAACTAATTTATATAAAAGTAAATCAAAATTAATTTCTTATTATTGTTTGATAAATCTACTAGAAACTACACATACAATACCGCTTAATTAAGTTATTAATAGATAATATCTTTGGTTGTCAAATAATAATTACTACTAATAATTAACAGGAACCATGTGATTATAATAATTAATTATATTAGTAGGCCCTTTATTTTTAAAATTATTATTTAATGATGAAGAATTTAATCACCACTAGTAATTAATAAGCTAAGATCAGAGGTGATGAATAATTCAAATTTCATTATCATAAAAGCATAAAATCGAAGCCATATAAGATAGAGCTAATTCAAAAACATTAGTCATATTGTCTCTTATTAATTATTCATAATTCAAATTTCAATTAAAAAAACTCAATTACCTTTCTTACATCATTAAAAAGAGTAATGCTGGATAATCAATAAAAATTCAACCAATATCAGCCAACAATTTAATTGAATGTTCTATTATTTCTTTAGCTTTCGAATGTTTTATTTCTAAAAATTATCTGTGGAACTATATGTATATTTGATTTTCAGAAATTTTTTATTGTATGATATAGGGTGTTTTATTTTTAACATTTTAAATATTCTTTTGATTTAATTTGTTGGCTAAAAAAATATTGATTAACTATAGTTAAAAATAATAAGGGTAAAAAAAAGTATAAATTAATAAGAGCTAATTAATGTATATTATTTTATGCTAATTAAGGGGAGACCTAATTAAAAATAGAGGGAAAAATGCCTTGAATTTCAAGTAGTCCACACACACACATATGAATGATACTTGAGAGTTGAGACCCCATCTATTTATTTATCTATCTAAATAATAATAATATTAATAATAAATATGCTATATATCACATACACACACCCTTTTTATCATATAACAAAAAGAAATAATAAAAGCTAAAAAGCACTTGATGAAAGGCTCTTAATATATATATTATTTTGTTCCAAAAGGGAACAAATGAAAGAAACCCCCTCCATCAAATAATGCTAAGTTTCCTAATCAATTGAGTAGAAGATGGTGAACCATTACTACTATCTTGCATGTGGACCTTTATAGGACCACGTACCACCCATAAGACTCTTAATTATTTATCCACTTGCATCTTTTAATTATATATAAAAAATAATAATTAAAGTCATTTTTATAAAAATAAAACAAAATTTTTTAAAAGTATTTTTGTCATTTATAATTATTTTTTGTGGTTTACTCACATATATTATTTTTAATGAGTATATTCATATAAAAATATTTTCATATATAATGATAGCTAAATGCAAACAAATATTATATTAAATAATTTAGTTAAATATGTTGTAATTACCTAATGGTTTTAACTATTATTTTTATATAAAAATATTTTCAGGTAAGTAATTATTTTAATTTTATTTGCGTATATGTACAAATAGATACAGATTAGACTATTTAAGATAATAATTAAAAATCGTCGGATATTTTAATATGTTTGACTAAATTATTTAATATAATATGTATTAATATCTTGATTATCAATTTCGCATTGAAATATTTTCACGTGACCACATATTATATTTTATTAGTGAAAAATATTTATATCAATATTGAGTAGTCATATAAATAAAACTTTTATATTCAACCATCCACTTATAAAAATAAGATAGCTATAGAAATAAAATGAAACTTTTTTACACGATAAATACATATATAGTATTCTTTTAACGTGTAAAAGTGAATAGAAATGAAATTGCAAGAAAACAAAATATCATTTATTTTATTTTATTTTATTTTATTTTTTTATTTGTTGAACTTATATATAGAATCCGCCGACCAAAGAAACAAAAATAGTTTGTTTTATTCTTCCAACCAATTTTGCTGATAAATTAAAATGATGAAATGAGCTTTTCTATTGTTGGGGGGACAACCTTGGTCCAAAAACCATGCTATTGGAACAAGTGGATACAAAAAAGACAAATTAGCCTATTATTATTAATTTTTATGAAATTGATAATCACTTTAATATCGTACCTAATTGTACTCCTTAATTATTTAATAATCCTTATTGGGTGTCAAAGTTGCTGCTACGCTTATTAGATCCGATTCCAAATGTAGAATCAAATTAAAGTCGATCTTATCACATGCTACACAAAACAAATTCCTTGCATGTTAGGGCACTATAATTAATTAATTATAATAATTAATATATATAGTTATTATAAGATTTTTTAAAAGTAAATCGTACCGTTATTATTCTAAATTTTAGTACAGAGTAGACTAGAGACTACTACTTATGAAGCTTCACGTATATTATTATTATTATTATTATTATAAATAATTCTATATATTCAAAACAAATTGTATAATTATTTAAATTTTATATATACAAAAATAATTTAAATATTTTATTCTATGATAAAAACAACTTGATTAATTACATAATATCAGTAATTTAATTAACTGATGATCATCAGTTGGATTATCAATAATATTGATTTTAAATTTTAACATAAAAAATTATTTTAAGAAAATTACTTCCCGTATAAGATTGTCAATACTCTCAAATAATATAATTATCTTTAATAGGAAGATAGATATTCATGTCTTGAGGAAAAAGAAAAAAAAATTCTAAACTAGGTACTTTTTTATTGCTCCCAAATAGATGCTCTTCATTATTCAAGATGTTATATAGGTTATATATATGTACATAAAAATTCATTTAAGTTAGTATTATAAATTTGTGTGTATGTATATATTGATTTAATATCTTTTTTGTCAATTAAATAATTAATTGATTAAATAATTAAAACTTTTATACATAAATAATTAAATTAATTTAAAGTAAAAATATATATAATAATTAATTAAAAATGACTGATTTTTTGTGTAACCGAAATAAAATAAAGTTGAAAATGCAATATACACAAAGCATTAGCTTTTGTTAAGATAGAATATAATGTCCAATTGATCAATAGTCACGTGAAGCTGCATCATATATATATTTATATATTATTATTATTGTTCTAATTTCTAAGAACATAGGTTAAACTAATCCTATACATAGTGGAATATTAAAGTGTGAATTCCACCATGTATTATTCTTTTTTGTGCACCAGTTGCATTTCTTTTCAGCTGGGTTTAGGTCCAATAATGTGTGGTTACTAGCTGAGTAGTTTTAGGGTTCCAAAGGCAAATAAGGGACCATATATATATACATATACTTTATCAATGTAGCTAGCTAGGGTTAAGATATTAATTATATGAGCCATGTTCAATGTTCCAAATCCAATAATATACCGTTATATTTTTTCCTAACTCTTGAGAAAGCATTTTTAATTTTTCAGTTCCATGATGCTTAAAGTGATGATGATAATAAAGTTTGTGGCATTTATTTGAAGCAATATTTTAAGGTAGTCACTACTCACTAGAGAGGTAGGTATAAATGGTGGGTCCAAAAAATATTATCATGAAATAATAAAAGGACGGCTAAGAATTTAACACTGTTTCCTCCCAACAAAGATGGAGAATTTTCTTTTTTTAAAAAAAAAAAATTGAAGTGCTATATATGTTTGGACTACTATAATATATTTTGTAAAATTTGAAGATGAAATTGATTTGTAAGATCAGTTTCTTCTTGTTGATTTGAGTTTACATTATATTTAAAAATCTATTTTGATTATTAAATATTGAGAACATTAAGACTTAATGGCAATGAAATCCACTATGAAATTTTTAACTCAATATATACAAGCTAAGTAACAAGTCACAAGAGCTTATTGTATCAACTTCGATTAACAAAAAGCAAGTTTGGTTTGACTAGTTAACTAAACATAAATCTGTTAATTAACTAATCAAGTTAAGTTTGTAGTAATAAATATTAAACTTATAAGTGTAGTAATTAAGACCTTATGTAAACCACCTAAATTTTTCACCAATTAAAATTTTTAAAAGTTTAAATTTTTAATATTGAAATTATATTTTTAATTAGGACCTAGGAGATCAGAATGAATATGAATTCCAAATATATAATTCACTACAAGATTTTTAGCAAATAAATAAAAATTTAGGGATAATTTTTAAAACCGTCACTAAATACTCATTTTTGCAGCGGTTATAGTGGTAGTTTTAGCTTATGCCTCAAAATCACACAATTTAGTAGCGGTTTTGAAACAATCTGCCACCAAATTAAAGGGATTAATTTTTTTTTCCTCTGTTTCATCCTTTTGAATAAAAAGACAAAATAAATGCAAGATTCATGGTTAGATATGTGTTGTTATCCCTATAAACCGCACGTTCACACCTCAAAAGAGAGCAATAGTTGTGAGAGTAGCTAGGAGACAAAATGGGAATGGAGAGTATATGAATATAAATATATGAGCATTATGGTCCATTATTATTATTAACAACTACTACCCTTCCCACAATTCCAACTTTCAACTACATAGATTAATTGACTTGCCACCATTAAATATGTTTGCTCATTAATATAATGTGACCAAACCTGTCCCTAAATTAAACAAACCCATGGTTATGGGAGTAGTAGTCTTCTTTTTTCATTTGTATATATTGTCGTAAAATCACTCGTTCAAAAAGTTTAAATTGATAAGAAAAAAACAATGTATATGAGATAATTATTTGTTAATACCTCTTTTTTTTAATTTTAAATTTGTGTGAATCTGACTTTTTTTTTTATCTTATACTAAATTCTTTCTTTTGAAATCTAACAAGAATCGAACTAAGATCTTTCAGTTATATATTATTGTATGTTATTATATATATATGCTAAGACCTATAAATTATGTTATAAATACTTAAAATAGTCCATATATTAGTAATATCATAATATGATGTAATAAATACTTCTAAAAATTATATAAATAGATATTTTTTAGTAAATATTTTACTTTAACTTTTCCCATTTAAATTTATAATTAGGAAAAAAAGAAAATAAATATCTTTCTTTCTTCTATTTACAATAATTCATACAACATTTAAGATTATCTTCCTCTCGCTCTTTTTAATTTAATAATATTGATTTTGATTTTGATTTATACCATATTGTGACATATCTAGTTTATTATTTTCTATATTTTTATCTTTGTCCTGAATTGTATCCAGGATTTAGTTAATTAAGAATAAATAAACAATTACATATATGCTTAATAAATGAAATTATCATAACTCTTATAGATAAGTTAATTTAGTATGTAGTTTTTTTTCTTTTCATTTCACATGACTTAATAATCATTTAGATAAGAAACATAGGAGTAGGGTTCTTTAATGTTGTGATGGTGTTGGGGTGGCATGAAGTAGAAAGTTAACGAAATTGAATGTACACAACATATTAATTATTTCCACTCAATTATTATTAATGTATAAAGATCCATTTTCGTGAGTTAATTAATGTTGTCACTTCTTGCAACCTCTATGCTTGTTGTGCCCCTCCATTCAGGAAGAAAGCCAATTAAACACTTTCAAGTGTTCCAACAAAACCTTTAAAGATCCAAAAACCTATTATTGCTATATATATGTAACCCTTTAATTTGGAAGAACATGTATATATATATAGGGTATTATTATTTCATGTGTTACATGTTACTTGGTTGAATGCAATTGGTTAATTCATTCAAGTTCCTTTATTTGAGACAAAATAATTGTATAGGGTATGTTCTTTATTGCAACTTTAATTTCACTACTGCCCTTAAACCTAAGTGGAAGGCCACTTCAATTTTCAACCATTCATCACATATTTCAAAAAACTAGCTAGATTAAACTCTAGAATAATAATATATAGGTTTTATTTTTGTCCATAATAAATATTTTTTTCTTTTTTCGTATGTACCCAATAATAGGGTTACTTCATTAATTCATGCTCTTTTAATTAATAAGCCAATGTGTCATTTTCTTTGGGTTGCTCTCGAGGCTTCCAGAGGTGCTCTTTCTTTTTCGGTGACAAAAAGAAAAAAAATGTTTATCGTTGACATATAAGTAATAAGAAGTCTATATAAATTATTAGGCAAGTTACTGTACTACACTAGATAGAAACCCATATTACCAAATTATACTGAAATCAGATAAATGATCATATTGCTCCGTTTCATATTTCTATGGAATCCGTGATACCCTGAAATGAATTCACCAATCCGAGGTAGGGTGCCACGGATTCAGGTCGATGGTTTAAGAAAAGCAGAATTCGTGGCACCCTGCCACGGATTTAAGTTGGCAGATCCCAACACTATAAATAGGAGGTTTAGGGACATCGTGAGCTCAAGGAAAGGGGTGACGATGAGATGGTAGAGGTAGGATTGCGACATGTGATTCGAGTGAAATAGATGAGCTGTTTGGAGTTGGTTCCACGAGCATGCGCAGATTGATCCGTTTGGGAATGAGTGGATTAGGTAATTAAGAAATGAGAGTTGGCTGCGATACTTTAAATAGTGATAGTTCTCGTGAACATCCGATGATTTAAAGTACGTCGCCGCGTTCTCCATGAAAAGGCCAGGGCTGAGATATGACCACCTCAGTCCATCGGTCCAATACAAGCTCCGTAGGAGGCATCTGAGAAATGGTCTCTACGGTGTTATGAAAATAGTATGTATGTACGAGGTCAATATTTACGCTCTACCATTTATTTACCGTCAAAATGTAACTAGATTGTACTTTTATATGATGACAAATTATGATTTTGTTAGTTTCCGATAATTTGAATTTGATGTTTGTGAGTGAAAACAAAGCGTGATAAATGTTAATTTAAAATGTGACTCTGTTGCGAACGAATTATGTTTTGTTGTTTTTTAGATGACTTTGTGACAACGAGATGATAGCATAGAAACAACAGCGGCATAAATGGATACATATTTGAATTCAAATGATTTCATACATAATCCATTTCATGAACGACACAGATACAAACACACCTTAATCCTACTGAACATGAAAAGGAAAAAGCATAAAATTAAACACCTGACTAACCCTAAACTCTAAACAGCATTACCAGCCGTGGAACATCTCTGAGGACAAGTCTTCCGGGTGTGGCCCGTCTACCTACACAGACCGCAGCGTCGAGGTCGATTTGGGTCGACGTCATCCATTGTAGTCCTGATCCGAGTCGTCCGTGGCCGACCCACCCTTGCTCTCCTCATGTTCGGATTAGGAATGACTACGGGGCCGCCGTAGGGAGGCTAGTATCCCTCCGGTATGGGTGGTGCAAAGTGCAACCGATACACGTCGAAGACCTCTGACATGCGATACACGTCATGCACGTAGGCACCCCAATCCAATCGAGAGTGGGCACAACAAGCAGCAGCATGCATGCACGGATAATGTAGTGCCTGGAAATATCCACAATCACATGTCATGTTGATCAGCGAGACATGGTAGTTGCCCAGTGAAAAGCCTCCTGTAGGGCTGATCTGTGTGACCTCAAACTCAGAGCTGTGACGATCAAACTGCGTCACGGCAAAGCACCTAGAATCCTTGATGTTCTTCTCCATGGCGCCCAGCAACGTCTGACTGAACTGGTGTCCTGCTCCAAGCTGTGCCTATGCATCTTTTCCTCTCCTAACCCAAAGCTCAGTAAGTCGGAGGTACGTGGATTTCACCAAAGCCGTCACGGGGAGGTTTCGAGTACCCTTAAGAACAGAGTTAATGCACTCGAAAATGTTGGTCGTCATGTGACCGAACCTCCGACCACCATCCATGTACTGAGTCCAATGCTCTTTCTCCATCTTACTGGTCCACACACCCATCCTCCTGTCCTCAGCCACCAACAAGTCATGCCAGTAATCGAAATCAACTTCGCTTTTCGCATAGGCGGCATTCATAAGGAGCTGCTTGGCCGCGACCGACTTGAACTTCAAAGCAAAGTTCGCAGCTACATGTCGTGCACAGAAAGCACGGTAGGCTGAAGGAGGTAGCCACCCACAAGCAGGATCTTCGAAAGCAGCCTTAATCCCGGTGTGCCTGTCGCTCAAAACCAGTATACCCGGCTGCGGTGTCACATGTGCCCGGAGATGAGTCAGAAAAAACATCCACGACTCTGTGTTCTATCCCTCAACCAGAGCAAACGCAAGTGGGAGTATGTTCGAGTTCCCGTCCTGAGTAATTGCCAACAAGAGATTGCCCCCATACTTCCCATACAGATGGGTGCCGTCAATGCTGATAAGAGACTTGCAATGCTTGAATGCTTCCACACACAGAGGGAATTTCCAGAATAGACGACGAAAGTACGCTTCGTTGTCATCCCCCTCCCTTATAGGACAAGTCTTCAAAATCACCACACTGCCCGGCATGGTGAGCTGGACCCCCAGAATCCATCGAGGTATCTCTGCATATGACTCATCTCAATCCCCATATATCTGGGCGATGGCTTTCTGTTTCGCCTTCCAAGTCTTCCTGTAACTGGGAAGAAAGTCGTAACTGGACTCGGTGGCGGTTCAGAGCACCTTGATGGACACAACAGCATCTGCCCTGATCAATGGCAATATGAAATCGCATATGACATGGTAATCCAGTTGCTTGTGATCGCTGGAAATCTGGCTGGCCAAACAAGTGTGCGGTCCATTGTACATCCGCACTTCCCACATACCCTTCCGCTTCCGGAGTGTCAATCGAATGAGCCAACTACACCCCTGCCCGAATTGCTTGCACCGTCCGAGGTACTTGGTATGATCTGACTCCATCACCCTATACTCGACCCCACGACGGATGCTGTAGTTCTTCACGGCAAGGACCGCAACTTCCTTGTCTATGAATGTCTGTCCAATCTGAAATTCAGCTTGGTTGTTGGACCCTTGAGAGCCCTGAGTGCCGTTGCTTGGCTCGCCCTATACTCGCCCAGGACCCGATAGTACATCTAAGTTCAGGGTCGACAAATGAGGAGGATATTGGTGCGTCCTTGAACTAGATGCACCACCCTGTTGATTCGGAACGGGGCCGCTGTCGTCGTCACTGTCACCCTCTATGAATGGTGGTTCTTCAGAGTCATCGCCCGCAATGCCTCCTCCACACTAGGATCTGGCACTCTCTGAACAGGCGGAGCGCACAAAGC
>JASCZI010181362.1:88519-102715 GCA_036250425.1 Stylosanthes scabra | reverse complement strand
ATATATATATATATATATATATATATATATATATTAAAATTAAACTCAAAATAAAATAATATGATTAGAATAATGCTACGGAAAAAGTTATCATCCAAAATTAAAAAAAATTATCATTCGAAATTGAAAAAAATTATCATCCAAACAAAATAAAAATATCATCCAAATAATATATGAGTTATCACCCGTATCTCATCTACATATGTATTTACTACTTATTGATCACTAGCTCTTAGTCTTTTTGATATGATTATAGTAGGTAGTAGGAAAAGTTTGATTAAATTAAAATTTTATTGGATAATTTTTATAAGGTCATCTATTTTATCTTATTTAACCGACCGAAGTAGTTGAATTTAGGGTCTAAGTTGTAGAATATTTCATGAGTGACTAAGACACGAAGACAAGAATTATATTCTACACAACACAAGCCCCTTCACTTTATTTATTTTTCTATTCTAAAAAAACTATGATAATACCTAGTCTTGATAGATATTATTCTTCTGATAACACGGATTTGAGATAGATTCCACTAAGAAAACACTTCTAGGACAATGCACGTGTATCTTAGTGAGAGAGAAACAAGAGTTTTACAATTTAATAAATATTTCAAATAAACCATACAAAATTAAGATTACTAAATAAAATTACTTAATTATATAAGATATTTCTGAGATGCTTCATTCCTATAGTTCACATTACAAATTGAATTAAAGACTTAGCTTGAATATAATGGATTATTTAGAGAGAGAAAGTAGTGTGTGTACACAAGTAATAAGACTTGGATGGAAAACCATGGGAAAGCATAGTTTGGAAGAAACATTCCCTTTTATATTTATTTTATAATTTAATATATTTTTTAATTTGTTTAATTAAGAGCATGTTTGGTATTAGTGTTAATGGATTTTGTTCTTTTTGAAGTAAAGATGTTGTTTATAAAGTGAATCATTTCTCAAAGAGTAAACAACTCTTTTTTCTTATGATTTTATGAATCTATATATTCATTTTATTATTAGAGTAGTAGTCAAATTTATTTGATATAATATATTATCATTCATGTATTTTTTCTTAACTTGTATATAACTGACAAAATCAGATGTAAGACTAATAAAAAGATTCTTCAAGATTTATAAGTCTAATGTATATGTTGCAATTTTTGAAAAATTATTTGGTTATTCTTTTTCTCAAAAATCTATAAAAAAAAATACTATATACACATAAAAGATCATCCATTACTAATTAATTAATTAACTATCACGTAACTGTATATATTACTTCATATGCAAATAATTGATTTAATCTCTGACTTTTAATATAAAAATAACATAATACAGATTTTTTTAAAACTTATTTTTATTGTTGTTATTATTATTATTATAAAAATAATTAATAATAAGTATAAGAATTAATCTAGATGTATATTGTACACCTTTATATATCCCTTCTCGTCTTCTTTTATTTTAATTTTTTTGTTGAGGTATATTATTTTTGTGTTATACGCAACTATTTCTATACTATCATATGCTATATTCAAGTGTTTTGTGAATTTTTCTGTATTAATATTTATATTTTTCGTATTATAAATAAGATGTATGAAGGGATGCAGTAATACATGCACATAAAATATAAACAGTGCAAAGACATGTTAGTAGTGTGGGATGGATCGTTCTTTATTATTGTTGTGTGTAAGCAGGTCACATGGCATAGAATTTCTGGTGAGGCAAAAAAACAACTAGTATTATAGAAAAAAGGGAAAACAAACAAAACCCAAAAACAGTGATTTCGATTCCAATTCCAATTCCAATTATACCAAAAGAAGAAGCAACAACAAATTAAGATCATCATCAGAAGAATTATTGAATATGGAAGGAGGAGTAGTTGGAGAGAGAGGAAGTAGTAGTAGCAATGATCCCATTATTATTCCCAATAATAATAATAATAATAATAATTATGATCTCCAAATCTCATTCACAAACTCAATGGGTTTTCTTCATCATCACTTTGAAGATCACAATCAGCAGGTTCTTGGCTTTTTGACACCTTCTTCTCTTCTTCCTCAACAATCTCAATCTTCCCAAATTTCTCATCACCCTCTAAATGATGGTGGTTGCGGAGGCGGTAATAACAGTAGTATAAATAATACAAGTGTTACCGTCGCTGCAACCACCATAACCGCAAGCGCAACCGCAATCGCAACCACAGTTGGGTTCAGCCATGATGAACTTGTTCCAAGAACTCCTTGGAATAATAATGAAGACCAGGTAGGTGCTGGCTTTATATACATAGGCATCGATTTTTTTTATTATTTTATTAATTTCCTTTTTAGGTTATGGAAGATAAAAAAAAAGAAAACACAAGACAAGGATTACACTTTGATTCTAAATGGGGAAAAAAAAGAAGAAGAAGAAAAAGAAAAGAAAACATGAAATAAAAGTTACAAACTATAATCTTCTTCAACCTTATAATTAATTAATTAATTTTTGGTGTATATAGTTGTTGTTGTTGTGTCCTTTTCAATTTTAGGGTATTATTGTTTATATATATTCATCTATCTTAATCTTTTAGCATATATTATTGAGATGATGTTGTTAATTTTTCAGGTTAGAAGTATGGATCCGAAAGGTATGAATAATAACAATAATAATGATGATGAAAATTGCAATGGAAATACAAGTGATGGAAACAACTCATCATGGTAAATCTTTTCTTCTTTATTATTATTTTCTTTGAAACTGAAAAAGTTTGAATATCTTTCTTTTTTCTCTTTCTTTGTTAGCAGTGCATGCACGTAAACACACACAACAATGATTCCAAAGAAGAAGATATTATTATTCTCTTTTTATTATTATTAGGTTTCTGCAAATTGAATTGAAGAATCTGAAGAACATAGATTAGTGATGATCTATGGTTTCTAGTTTAATTTTTTTTTTTTTTTTTTTAATTTTCTTCTAACAGGTTTGCTTTTTCGTACTCAAAATTATTGTAACCACTACTATCACTTCTTTCTTTCTTTCTTTGTTAAGAGAAAGGGGGCAGAGAAGCATAGAAGTCCCAAAAGTCTTGATACTCATTGATACAAGAATCCACTACTACTATACACTTAACTACTATTCTCTCTCTATATCCATAATACCCTTTTTTATTTTATGCTATTATTATTTCTTTAAATAAAGCAATTATTTTTATTTTTCTTGTTCTTGTGGGAGATGTAATCACCTCCTTTAATTTTCCCCCACAACTCTTGTTTTAATTAATTATGTGTTAATATAATGGTGTTGTTCTTAAAGATGATTATATATGTGCATGGAAATAATAATTAATTAATTAATTAATTAACAAGAATATTGTTAGAATATATAATTAATTAATTTTGTGTATATTTAATATACATATGGTGTGTGGTAGGTGGAGGAATGGAGGAACATCAGAGAAGGGGAAGGTGAAAGTGAGGAGGAAGCTGAGAGAACCAAGGTTTTGTTTCCAAACAAGAAGTGATGTTGATGTTCTTGATGATGGTTACAAATGGAGGAAGTATGGCCAGAAAGTTGTTAAGAATAGCCTTCATCCAAGGTATTATTATTCTGAATTTCATTTCATTTCATTTTATTTCTTCTCTCTTGCTTCTATATATGTACTATGAAAATGATTCAAATCCATTATTGATATGTTAATTATAATTAATTGAATTTCATATCAAATACTTCATTCTTTTAAATTTTTACCCTCATTTTGAAACTTTCAAAGAAGCATTGTTTTCTTTCTTTCTTTTTTGATGTAGCATGATTTTAACAAAGAATGAATGATATAATTTAATTTATGAACATATTGACACAATCAAGTGTTAAATTTTCTTTTTTTATATAAAAAGATTTGAGTGCACTTGCTACATCATAGCCATTAAACACGATGAAGTGAAGGTAAAATGTCTATTTTTTGTGGGGGAAAACAAATGTGTCGGTAATGAATAATAATTATCATGTGGATGAATAGTTACTTAGCTTATTAATTGTATTAAACTTTTGTTTCACATAACTATAGTTTTTTTTTTTATTTTTTTGTTTTGAAAAATTAGTATTTAACTTATTATTATATCCTTTTTTCTTAAATATTTTTTTAAGAATAATGTCTAATTTTATAATAGAACATATATATCTAGTCAGGGAGAGAATCTTTGAGCTAATTAAAACTAAAGGAATGAGACATAATACATACAATAAGATCTGTACTATAAACACTTCACACAATCATTTTTCAGTGTGTAAGAGAATATATTGATTGGTATGGCATAATTAAAACTGAGCCTAAGGCTTATATATATGTATGTATTATTGGGAAAGAAAAAAAGAGGAAAAGACATTTTGGGAGAGAATATAATAGGCAGTAGTATATATAGATTATCATTAGATTTTTGACTAGGTTCCCCCTCTTTATTATTTCATCCTCAATTTCCAAAGACTCAAATAATCCAATAAGATAATAATAAGTGTATACATGTCATGGTAAATTATTATGTGAGGATTTGAAAACTTTTTCCACTGAAAATTAATTAAAAGGCTGCTGCTTCGCATTTGCATCTAGCTAAAGTATTTTAATTAATTAGTATTTACTAATATTATTAGCTTTAATTTCAAATAAATAAATAAATAATTGATAGTAGATGAAGTTTTATAAATTATATATAATAGTTGCTATTTGTACAACATTAATAATGTTGCCAATCTTTATTTTGAGCTTAATTAGAAAGCAATAATAACTAGTATAAAGTCACATTACTAATCCTTTATAACAAATTTATTTCTTTATAGTTAAGTGCATTATTATATTATTAATTTAATTCATGAGTAAGTGCTATAAGGTTATAGTGATTTTTTAAAAGATTGGGCTATTTTATTTATATATGTCACATATTTTTATTTATGATGATTTTATACTTAATATATATGAGCTGGCTTAGGTTAAATATAATGTTATGTCTTTACCTAATTAATAAAAAAGGGTAACTAAAATTTGATTATTTTAGATCACTGAAGAATAATATGTTAGAAATTAATTGATTGACAAGTTGGGCTTCCTTCCAAATATATTATATTCTTATTACTTGAAGAACAAATTTAACCAATAATAATTTATGACGATTTGAACTATTTTAATGGAAGATTTAGGATGTGATATAAAGCATGCTAAAACTATATATAATACAGTATATATTATTAATATGATGAAATCTAAAGTTACTTAGACTGAAGGAAACTAATAATAATTTAGAGTTAGAAAATGTTATTAATAATAATGTTGCGTGCATGGCAATAAAGATATATATATATATATATATAGATTTATTGGAAGCACTTTTCATGTTGTGAATGATATGATATGAACCAATGCAAAGTAATTTAAGTTGTGTATCCATTACCATAAACTTAAGAAATTAATTAAGTGCTTTTGTTTATATATATATATATTGGTTTCAGTTAAAGATAATAATAATTACTAAATTGCACTTAAAGGTATATGTGTACTTAAATAGAAGTGTTGTTGGGAAGATGAAGAGTTTTTAGGAAAAGACCAATATTAGTAACATAGCAACATTAAACAATGATATTGATTATGAGACTATGTGTTTGTTTAACAATAGAAATCTAAAGTTTTCATCATCATGAAGGGATGCATCTGTACCAAACTTGATTAAACAGTTTTTGTTTGTTTTTGTAATTTGAAAATGAAAGATCAGAATCGAAATTAAATGAATGAAGATAAGATTTTTTTATGTGACAATTCTACCCTCTCCTTGTGGATTTTAGATTAATATTTAGACAAACTTATAATAAATATAATGAGATGAATATGTTAAATATATGTGTATGGTTGTGGGCTATATATTCATATTGTTTAATTAATTTTTATTGAAAGCTTTAGATCGACAATGTATAAATAATTAAACTCTTATTAGCATATCAATTAATAAAGAGTTCTCAAGTGGTGACTTTATTCGTAGCTTACCGAGCAGTTAACGAATCTTGAGTCGTCAACAAAAATTAATGTGACGGTAACTCAAAACCGTCGCAAAATACTTATTTAACTCAAACCCTTATGTATAGTAGTAGAGGTGACATACTGCTTGTTAGCCATCTAAAAATGAAATTTTTATTGAACGAAGTGTTGTAATAAATAAATAAATCTAATAATAATAATGTGGATGAGAATTTTAATGAATGAATTTGTGATTGATATATATTGTGACAGAAGCTACTATCGTTGCACACATAACAATTGTAGAGTGAAGAAAAGAGTTGAAAGGCTTTCTGAAGATTGTCGAATGGTTATTACAACTTATGAAGGAAGACACAATCACTCTCCATGCGATGATTCTAATTCATCTGAACATGAATGCTTCACCTCTTTTTGAACAACAACAACATTATATTATATTTCAATAATTAATATATGTATTAATTAATAATTAGCAGCTGTGACAATATTGTATTTTATAATCAGGGTATTATTGTTGCTTATATATATGGATATATAGCGAGAGTTCAGCTTCTCTTTCTAGCTAGAATGTATTATATATATATGTTGTTTATTAAAAAAGGTTCCTCTTTTTTTCAGTCTATGTTTTTATTATTACGTACTATTATAATAAGACAATCTAGATAGATTTTTTAGCTGCTTTATTATTTCAGAAATTAATTTATTATAACCAGAAAATATAATCAGCAATATATTTGCATATAGTAAGTCTAAAAATATGTGTGCAAAATATATATAATATGGGTGTAATATTTAAAAAAATATGTATGCAAAATATAATAAGTATGGATATAAAATGAGAAAAATAAATGTGTAAATTACTTAAATTATAAGTGCAAAATATGTGCTGGTTATATGCTGGTAAAAAATTAATAAATTCTGCTGGCAATGTAATATTTCTTTTTGAAAAAGTATTGAGAACCAATATATATATTTGAGAGCAATGTACTTAATAGTGATGATAGATGAGTTACTAATGATAACCCATATATATTCTGTAGGTGATCACTTTTATTTTATTTGAATGATAATATTTTTGAATTTCATATGATAACTAAATTATTGACTCTATAATAGCTCTCTAATATTAATTCTGTAGCACTGTTGATATTATTTTTCTTAAAAAGAATGATTATTTAAGTTAAAATATATATAGAATCCTAGATAATCAAAGAAATATTACTAAACTCTATATGATTATCATTAAAGGAATAATACCATACATAAATAATTCAATTATTTCAATTTCTATGAGGCATACATACATACTAACATACCCCTATTATAGTAATTAAGTTCGATATATGTGGTTCACCATCTTGCAACTACAAAATGGAATCACTCATCATATGATGGTGTTCTTAAGAAATGTTACAGCCTTTATTTAGTGTTATCATCACTAAAACAACTAGCAGATGAAACATAGACATTGTCTTCATGCTCCTCACATGGACGACAAGGAGGATAACCCGAACGATTCGCCATGCTGAGACCAGCCGTAGGAGGAAAAGGATACTGTGGAGGCAAAACACATCCGGCATGCCCTAAAGAACCGGGACGCCACCGGCAGGGTATGCCGGAGGAAGATATGGAGGCACATCTTTAATAGAAAGTTCTATTTCTTCTTCTTCTTGTTTATCCTCATGATGATGATGTCCTCCTTCTATTGATGGCTTGGCTTTCTTTTGATCCTTTTTCCATGGGTTAACTTTTTTCCACAATGCCTTTGCCTTGTTCTTTTGTAGGATTATATCCTCCCATTGTCCTACATTATTATAATCCAAAGTAATTAAATAGATCACAAATAATGTTGTATTCATATGACTAATTAATTAGTGTTAACTAGATCATAAAATTATTACTTGTCTCAGTGACATAAAATAAAAAGTTATGGATATAATTTTAGACTTGTTGATATTATTTTATAAAATTACTTATTCCAAAATATTAATGTATAGAAAAATGATTTGAAGACCTAATTCATAAATTTAATTATATGCCTAATTTTTATATACGGAAAGTTTACATTTTTTATATTTTTAATGTTTTTTTAAGAAGTTAATTTACGTGTATCACTATATACGTTCATAAACACCATTTTTAATACGAAAAATATAAATATCAGCACAGAAAATTTTTACAATCATATATAAAAAATAAATTAATTAAATAGTTATATAAAATATGTTACATGGCTAATGTCTATAGTTTATATAAAAAATTGTTCAATTTGAATAGCCATGTTATATATTCTCATAAATTCAATTAAAAATATGTACTGTTACACACTTACACTCCTGACTCCACATGTAGCAAATTTCCATGATTTTATAAAAGAAACAACAAATTGAAATGAATTACTATTTTTATATTTGATTTTTTTAAAAAAAAAATCGAAAACACTCAAACATTTCATCTTTTCAAAATGTTGTTGTTGTCATGTAACTAAAAGAAAAATTTCTTGCTAACAAAACAAAATGAATATATATATGAACATCATAAACAGTAGAAATATAGAAGTTATAAGAATCTTGCCTTATAATAAATAGGGAAGAACTTTGTTCTTGTTCCTCTGTGTGTGTCTTTTGCGCTCTTCTTCTATGAATAATCTAAATTGAAGTTCAAGCAAATTCAGAAGCATTCTCAATCTGAATCACAAATTTTGATATTGATATTTATATTCTTCATGGGTTGTATTTTAAATTGCAATAATCAATAAATCATTATAGATTTGATTTATTTATTTTTATCATAAATGGTACATTATTGATTTGGGACATTATTGTCTATGATGATTACTTTGAATTTTTATTTTATCGAAATCTTTAACATATACCATAATATTACCATAACAAAATTACAAATGTTTCATTTATTTCTAGCTCTAATCATCGTAAATATATGATCAGTAATTATTAGATGATAAATTATTAGAGAATCATGCGTATAATAAGTTTGTATTTCACATGTTATTTTATTAATAACATTAATTAATTGGATTCCAATAAAAAAAAAGCAATAATCGCATCCATGTCAAAAAATTATGTAATCTAGCTAATTATTAAGTGGGTAAAATTTAGTAATTAAATTTTTATCGAATTATATTTTAATTCCTAACGTTTTTTTTTTATTTTTAATTCCTAATGTTTAAAATTTCTTATTTTAGTCTAAAAAATTTTAATTGGACAAAATTAAATCCCAACGTCAAATGATGAATGAGAATTTAACAACGTAACTGGCGTAGTTATTTCTTTCTTCGTGTTAAAAAGCCAATAGAACCCTTGTACTTATAAAGTCGAACCACCTGCGAGTAGAGACGAAGACTTTCATCCTACGATTTTTGCGCAACAATAATGAATGATTAGTGTTTAAAGTTTCTTTTTTTTGTGACAGAAATGAGAAAAGAAAATGAAGTGTCAATTTTTCAATATGAAATTTTTTATTATTGCTAGA
Source organism: Stylosanthes scabra (assembly GCA_036250425.1). Classification (NCBI taxonomy): domain Eukaryota; kingdom Viridiplantae; phylum Streptophyta; class Magnoliopsida; order Fabales; family Fabaceae; genus Stylosanthes; species Stylosanthes scabra. The sequence continues at coordinate 93,235 of JASCZI010181362.1, read as the reverse complement.
AGAGTGAAGTAATTAATCACTAAGTAAATAGGCACGATATATACGTTCTTAATTAAGTTTTCATCTAACATTCAATATTAAGACTTAATTTTTTTTGTGATAATATTAGGACTTGAATGAGTTCAACTGAAATTTTTTGAGATAAAAATATAATATTTTAAACATTAAGAACCGAAATAGAATTCGATCCATGAACAATACTTTACCATAATATAAGTAAATATCTTTGTTTTAATTCAAAGATGGTTATATCCAAAGAAATCAAAATCACTTATTAAGAATATAAAAATCACAATTTTGTATATTTTAATATATTAAATACATCTATATTCTTTTCTGATTAATAGTTTATTGAAAAATAGATTATTTTAATTTTTTTTAAAAAAATTATTAATCAAATTAATCTTTTAAAATTTACAAATTAAACAAATTTTCCTCTCTCAACAAACCTTGTATTAAATATATCTAAAATATAAATAATAAATATTTTTAATCAATAAATCAGCAAAAAAAAAAATCCATAATCATTGTTTATAAAACATTTACAATAAAAGTTACAGAATATTCAAAAATAATCAACCAACTTTATATTTTTTAGAAATAGAACATCCGAAACGAAATAAAATATTCAATTTAAGTTGTTGTTCGGTGTTAGTTAAATTTTTATTAATGCATAAAAAACCTTTAAAATTATTAAATTAAGTTGTATATTTTGTGAGAGGCCAATCGCAATTCCCATGGGTTGACTCAGCCACCTGTTTGAGTAGCAGCAGCCAGCAGCAGCTACAAAGATAAAGTAGCAGAACAACAAGAAGAAGAAGAGCGCGAGTCAGTGACTCAGTGAGTCACAACACAATGGAAGCGCTTAAACTCTTGAACCTAACAACCCAACCACTCAAAAGGCACTTACTTCACTCAACTACTTCAATCTCCTCTTACGCATTTCGTCGAACACCTCGTACTCTCCTTCTTCGCTCTTCTTCTTCCACCGCCTCTTCCTCCGCCCCCGATGTCGACAAACCCACCGGAGCTTCTTCCAGGGCTGCTGGACGCAACCGCCGGGGCCCGGCGTCGCCGACCACTTCGACTTCCGATAGGGAGGCCGTTCGAGCCATTCGCTTGAAGAAGGTACGTTTCTTGGTTCTTAAGTGTAATGATGATTCTATTTGTTTTATATGTAAATTTGATTTCTTTTTTTATCTTAGGATTGGTGTGTGTTTATCTGAGGACGAAGAAATGGTTCGAATTTATAGCTTTGAAATTATGAAATGGTTAATGTGAAGCTGCCTTTTAGTTATATTCTGTTCCTATTGATTTAATATTAGTTGGTTGTTTAGAATTAGATAAAATTTTGAAACTAGAAAGGATTTATGTTTGATTGTATTAGATTGGTATGCGCATTGCTCGAATGGTTATCCGAAAGAATGAATTTGATTTGATGACAATGTAAAAAGTCTTAATATTGTTGGTGTATCAAAAGTTAGCTCGATGAAATATATGAGAAATGTATTCCTTTTACTATCTCAGAGGATTTAATAGGAAATTGAATGTAAGATATCAAATATAATTGTTTGGGATTGGATTCTTGTTCTTCAAATAAGGTTAGATCGGGCAGTAGGTCTGAACGTGATAGATTTTGATTGGTGGTTGGCTTGATAGAGGACTAAAATGCTTAATGGTTTCGCTTGAGATTGTCTTGTAGGTTGAGGAACTGAGAAGTAAAGGGCTTGATCCGTATGCTTATGGATGGGAGAAAACTCATAGTGCTAATCAGCTGCAAGATATATATAGAGATTTGGGAAATGGTGAGGAAGCAAACAGTGAGAACGACCATGTATCAATTGCAGGAAGAATTGTTGCTAGGAGAGCATTCGGCAAGCTTGCTTTTTTGACATTAAGGGATGATTCTGGGACAATTCAGGTTTTCTTTTACTCTTTCTATTGCCTTCTATACATTCTATGTAACTTTGAACTAAATAATGTTAGAGTTTTTCTTTTTGTTAGTGTATTTGTTCGTTGTTTTCTGGTTTGAGTCTTTGTACTTAGATGCAGTTTTTTATTCATAGATATGGTAGAGGTTGTATTTCTGCTTCAGAGTGAATGTTACGGCAGCTGCTAACTGAAGTTGAAATCAATTATTTCAGCTCTATTGTGATAAGGAGAGACTCGAAGATGATCAGTTTGAACAGTTGAAAGCACATGTTGATATTGGGGATATAATAGGTGCAAGAGGTTTAATAAAACGCACGGAGAAAGGTAAAATCCAATTGGTGTTTTAAATGGATTTTCTTCTTCTCTCTACGAATTTTGTTTAATTTGTATTTAATTAGTATATATTTCAAGCCACAATGTTGTAGCTTATATCCCATACTTCCATCTGTGTTATGCATTACAGTATTACACAAATGGGAAGAAATTGTGAGCTTACAGTGTTTTGGACTTTTGGTTATACACATGCAAAAGCAAGCTACCAAAAATTTCATTAGCCCATAGAATAGTATTTCAAATATATATTGTCCCTAATGAATGTTATCCGTACCCGACTTTTATTTGTACATTTTGTTTTAGATAGTTGCCTTCCTTTCTTTTATCCTCACGTAGTAGAAATTTCAAAATGTGAAAGAGGTCGGGAGTCTTTTGAAATTACCTTTTCCTGGTTTTCCTTTTGCAGGAGAACTTTCTGTGTGTGTCCTTTCTTTTGCAATCCTTACAAAATCCCTTCTTCCACTACCTGACAAATATCATGGCTTGACTGATATAGATAAACGCTATCGCCAAAGGTAGGATTACATGTTAATTTGTGTTAATTCCTTCGTTTACATCTTTTAATATATATTACTATGGGGTTAGGGGGGATTGAACTTGACTCTTAAAGTATCTCTTCTTGTTGTGTTTAGATACGTAGATATGATTGCAAATCCAGAGGTAGCAGATGTTTTCCGCAAAAGAGCAAAGGTGGTTTAACTAACGTTCTGTTTTCTGTCAGAAAAATTTACATAAAAATTTCTGTTATGTTGTGCTTGTGCTGATGGCTCCTATTTGTATTAATGTGCAAATTCCATCCAAGTAGGTTGTATCAGAGATACGGAGAACGATGGATTCTTTAGGTTACATTGAAGTTGAAACACCAGTTTTGCAGGTTTGTTGAGTTGAATATATCTACACTATTTTTTCTATATGAAAGCAAACATACGTTCACAATTTATTGGGGACTCAGGACTCTGATAATTGTCTGTAATATATTGTCTTCTGGTTCTCACTGTCTAGTATTTTGTACATGGAGTATAGCTTCTCTGATGAGTTTCATTGACTAGGGAGCAGCTGGGGGAGCCGAAGCCAGACCATTTATTACACACCATAATTCTCTTGGAAGGGACTTATATCTGAGAATTGCAACTGAATTACATCTAAAGAGAATGCTGGTGAGGTTTGAAATATTTGTTTGTGTGAAACTCCTTGTCTAGTATATGTTCAAACATAGGGGTGTACAAATCCTTTTACTTTTAACATCTTCTTGGAGGAAGTAAAACGTAATACTACGTTTTTATAATGGGAGATATGTTTGTATTCACTCTGAATGTAGTGTATTGGAATAGGATTATTAGTCATAATCTTCATTCTTGTTGAATTTTTCAAGACTTTTCTTAGGGCATGTTAGACTATTTTCTGTTGATGCAAAATAAATTAGAATCTTGCTTCTTTTGCTTAATGGAAATTTCATTTATTTTCACTGGGAAATTCTTGGAAAAAGCTTTATCTTGATTAAGCCAATTTGTTAACCACTTAAAGTTTTTTCTGTCACAGGTGGGTGGGTTTGAAAAGGTATATGAGATTGGGCGAATATTTAGAAATGAAGGAATTTCAACTCGTCATAATCCTGAATTTACAACAATAGAGGTAACATTTCAATCTTCTGTGGTTTGTTTTCTTCAGATATTATTTTCTTGCATGTCATACTTAGTTTACAATTTCACATTAACAGATGTAAACTCAAACAGAAAAGGTTGTCTTAGGTTGTCACTGAATGCATTTGTTTGTGATTTTGGCCAAAGTTGCCTTTTTAAACAATGGTTGTTTCTGTGTTTATATATAAAAAAATTGTAGTAGAAAATAATTGGTCTTTTTGCTTTCTTTAGAAGTAGATAAGGAGCTAATTCTCTCTGAATCAGAACCGATAAGAAAGAAATTCATTTCTACAATTCAAGAACCTGTAACTTTTTATCTTTATTTTTTTTTATCTTTTAAATAATTTCTCACTCTCTGTCTCCCCCTTTCCCTCACTCCTTGTAATTTTGTGAGAGAAGTACTTGACAAAGAGATATTTGTCATCTTCAAACAATTTAACAATTTCTGGTTATATGATAAAAACTACGTTTACGCTTATGTCTAAATGCAAAACAATTTTCTTTCTGTGCCTCTACTTCTAAGAAGTACTTTTCTTGAATCTTAATTGAATGGACTCAATAACAATCATAAAACACTGTTGAATCTTGTCACGGATCAACAATTATAGTTTTGAAGGCACATTAAGTTGTTTTATATCTACTTTGGTACTTACAATGGGCATGCATGCATGCTGCTTCCCCAATCTTGCTGAAGTTTAAGTTTTCAACCTAGTTGCTTTTACAAGTAATATATACTGTAGGGTATTTTGCATTCTTATATGATTGATAATTCTCATTTGATCTTGAATGACATTCTGATGTAGATTGATGT
>JASCZI010181362.1:69048-88509 GCA_036250425.1 Stylosanthes scabra | reverse complement strand
GTATGAAGCATACTCAGACTACCAAAGCATGATGAATTTGGCAGAGGAGATTGTCACTCGATGTGCTCTAGCAGTTCATGGGAAACTTACCCTAGATTATCAGGTAGCAATTGTTCTTATTATATATAACCGTTAGTTGTGGTGCATTATGTATGATAGATTGCTTCTCCTGTAATTTCGTTGTGCAAAACAAATCTTTTGATGCTGGTACAATGAGTGTATGCAGGGGGTTGAGATATGTCTGGAGAGACCTTGGAGGAGGGAGACTATGCACAACCTTGTTAAAGAAGTTTCTGGGATTGATTTTAGTGAATTTGGAGATGATCTTGAAGTTGCAAAAAAAGTTACTCTTGGTACCCTTGGAAACAATCTTGATGCCAAGGACAAAGCTTCAATTGAAGCTTGCCAATCTGTTGGCCATCTACTTAATGAGGTTGATTGCACTCACCTTTAATTATTTATTTGCGTCCATTTGTTTAGGTTCCCTTTATTTGATAAACTTGGTCTTTTTGCAAGTAATCACACTTATACTTTGAAGTTGATGCTCACGTTCTTTCTGATTGCACTTTTGGCACTTGCTATATTATCAATTTTCTTGCATATGCTAAGAAGTTATTTTATTTATTCATTTATTTTGTTTAGGTCTTTGAGGTTGTTGTAGAACCAAAGCTCATACAACCTACATTTGTTTTAGACTATCCAATTGAAATATCACCACTGGCCAAACCACACCGAAGGTATAAACATTCTAGAACATGTCTAATAACATTACTTGCTTTTGTTAAATATGTTCAGCCATAAGTTCTATGAAATATTGAAATGTTGATATGTTAAAAATCCATGAAGGGTATAAATAGAGGATAACCTAGGTTCATAATTTCAATGTTTTGATTGAAACTGAATATTAGACTATGCTATTCTTTACCTTTCTTCCAGTAGCTGATATTATTTTTAGAATTGTTTATATTCATACTACTACATATTTTCTGACATGCAATGATGTAAAATTTCTTATAATAACAATTCCATAAGCAAAAATCAATAATAACGAGTGCTTCTGTTTTAATGATTTCCTCTATCTTACATTTGATCCTCCACTAGATCCACAGGTTTGACTGAGAGATTTGAACTATTCATTTGTGGCCGTGAGCTAGGCAATGCATTTTCAGAACTGACTGATCCTATAGATCAGGTGAGATTTGTTTGTTTGGTTTTCCTGCTTGATCATTTTATTTTATTTTATTTCATTTTCTCTTTTTAGGAGCGTAATTCAGGTGCTCCCTGATACTAACCATGGAATAAGATAGTGTTTGTTGTCAACTATTTTCTCATAAACAACTTAGTTAAAGGGAAAATTGACTAGATCCTAGTGCATATGAAAGAAAGTAGATACTATTTGTTTTTAAGTCTGCATAGAGAACAGATGTTCCCCTAACCGTAACAGTATACAAGTGAGAACCCTAATTAGAGAGTAGGTTTTAGACTCTCCAAAGAAACTAATCTCTACAAATGATCAAAAAGCACCTTTTTCTTCCCCTTCTTAATTCTTTCTACCATATTCTCTCCTTTTTATACTACCTACTAATCATTTCCAACTAAATCCTACATTATATTTGAAGTGTGTTTGGTCCATGGATAATCTTTACTACTATGAGTGAAGTGAATTGCTGAACAGTGAATGGAATTTGACGAAGAGTGTGTGTGTTTGCACCCACGTTTTTTTATTTTTAAATTTTTTTAAAAAAGTTTTTTCCCTGGTATTTGGCAGAGAGGTCGCTTAGAGGATCAAGTTAGACAACACGAGAAGAAGAGAGCTGAGGCTGCTTCAAGAAATGCTGATAAGAAGGAAGGAACAGAAAACGATGATGAGTCATATGAAGTGACTCTTGATGAAGACTTTCTAACAGCTTTGGAATATGGAATGCCTCCGGCCTCTGGAATGGTACTAGAATTTGTTTTCCACTTTTCCTGTCCTTGTGTTGTTATTATCCTAGATGAGCAAGAAAAATGGTTGTTTGACAATTTTTACCTAGATTTTTTAAGGTTGTACCATTTGAAGGAAAAATTCTACTCTCCTCCCCATTTTTACTCCACAACACCAATTTCACCCTTGATCTGTTTTCTCCCCTCTTTTTTGTATCTTCCTGCTAAAATAAAGGGTATAAATACCATCTTTGGAGGAAGGTATTTCTTCCTCTAACAGCATGGAAACTGAAATTGACAATTGAAGACACTAATTATGTCAATAGCAACTAGTATTTCTCCTTTCTTGAAACCTTCTCTGGTAAAACAGGTCAGGTTCATAGACTCGTGTCTTTAATAAAAGCAGAGTCATGCTTGATTTAAATCTCAAATCCCACAAGTTTGCTTAAAAAATAATGAGAGTTTAGCTGCGCTGATGTTTGTGTCTTTTCAATGCATTATGGGATTTGTGTAAAAACGTTTTACCCTGAATGTGCATATATATGTTAAATCCCATAAGTAAAGTGTAGCTATTACCTGTGATGTCAATATTTATTCTCTGCATTTAAATCCCGTAAGTTATGATTTCAAATATCAATCTCTTGCATTTTCTTTTTCAGGGACTTGGAATCGATAGGATCGTGATGCTATTGACAAATTCTCCCAGTATTCGAGATGTAATAGCCTTTCCAGTATTGAAAGTCCAGCAATAGTACTAGCTTGTGATGTAGCCAATTAATTTAAAAAAGAAATTTTTAATATTTTTCCCTAAAGATATGTATACTGTGATAAACAAGGAAGCTGAGAAGCTCACGAGTGACAAGTTACTCTAATCAAGTATTGTGATTAATTGTATTTTGCTTTGACCAAAGAAACAACAGTGTATTTTGGTTTTTGCATATGCTTGCTAAAGTTTATTCACAAAAATGTTTTAAAAATTCCTTAGCTCTATTTCACCAATCATCAAGTTTTAATAGCTCCTGCAGAAGAAGAAAAAACAACGACAATTTCACATATCTTCTTCCTCTTCTCTTCTTTTTCTACAGCACATATCTTTTTCCTCTTCTTTTTCTACAAAATCTACAAGTTTTGAGCACCTATAATTCCTTCAACACACACTTTGCTAGTTTTCATTCCAAATAAGGACTGGAAAAGAGGAAGGTTCAGCAACTTTGAGAAGGTGGGGCTGTTCTTCAACGTGCAGGAGCTCAGATTGCTCGGTCTGCTCGCAAATGCCTTGCTTCAACGGCGCTGATGGCCCTTGTCACCTCGCCATGGCGTGATGGTGATTGTTTCTCATCCCTGATGAGTTGGCGTGGTGAGCTTCAGTGGTTCAATCTTAAGGGGACTAACTAACAAACCACATTCCTAAAAGGACAACCTAACAAATCCAAATCGATTAAGATTTGATTGGATTCAAACTTTAAATTAAACAATGCAATCAAAACCAAATCACAAACACCCATGAGTTTCAAGGATCAAACCGCATTAATGTAAGGTGCTTATTTAAAATTCAAGCACAGAAGATGTACCAAACAACCAACCCAGAAATCATTTCAAGATTGTGTATGATATAGGTAGAAAATTTAGGAAGTTGCATAAGATAAAACTAAGATGGCCTTTTGTTTTTGTCACCAAAAAAGGCATACAGTTTCATACCATGAATGTTGGTAGTTTAAGACTTAGACAGCAACTTTTAGTTCAGAGGCAGAAGCATCCGTATACATAGGGTGAAGGACATGACCTTCCTTGGGCTCAACATGCACCCACTTGCGACCGGTCAGTTTGTTCCTTTCGAACTTCACACATCCCTCTTTCATAGCAAAGAGAGTATGATCTTTACCAATTCCGACATAGTTCCCTGGATGAAAGCGGGTGCCGCGTTGCCGAACGATGATATTTCCAGGTATCACCCGCTGAATGATTGTTGCAAATAATGAAACAAGTCCAGATTGTTAAAGTTTTGTTTTAATTCTATGGATATAGGTCATAAATGAATAGTCTTGCTTAAATGTTAAGTAAAGCAAAATCTCATACCTCCCCACCGAATTTCTTCACTCCAAGGTTCTTGGGTTTTGAATCTCGTCCGTTCTTTGTTGAACCGGCTGTCTTTTTAGTAGCCCAACGCCTGAACACAAGACTCAAACCTTCTCCAGAAACATCTAACATAATGGGCAAAAAAATTCATTAATCTAGCTTCAATTTTAAAGGTAATATTCCAAGAACCAAAATAGCAATCACGAAGTTTATACCACTAGTGGTTCTGTATACAGGAACATTTGTCACGAGTTCCTTGATATTCAATCTTCTGCACAATGATGCCGCAAAATTCATTCTTTCCAAGTGATAAGGACACTACTGGGGATACACACTGCATTTGGAAAAAATGAATCACACGGTATCTGAGCTAGTCAATGGTGCTTGATTTGTGTGCTATAATAAAGAGTCAGTGGAAATGAATCAATTGAGGCAAGACCAATACTTTTAAACGAGTTGATCGTAGGAATCATAAGTTGAATAAATACATATACATAAACATTTGTTAGAAAGCAAGTAATGAAATATAATTTATGAACCATGAAGAAACCCCTCCCCCTTTTTAAAAGCACATGAAACACCATAGAAATATCCTTTAAGATCAATGCACTAGTAACACAATACACAACAAATCATGATAAGGAAGACTGATGGACAAGCATTCCATGTCATGCAAGGTTCAAGAAAGAGTCAGACACAAGGAATATGATGTAGGCAGCCAAACACAAATTGAACAAAAAAGAAGGCCGAGCACGAGTAAATAACCATTTTGACCTAAAAAAGATTATGATTTTGACAAAATGAATCAAGCACTTAGTTAATTTTACTTGTATATGGTTCAATGCCATTTTGTCATTTGCATTTTTTGAAGTCTATTTTGTCAAAATCATAATCTTTCGGGGGTGCAAAATTGCTATATTTTCATTTGCCAAAACTAGGAATTATCAAAACCCTAAAAGATACGACTTTAATGAATGAAGAGCCACAATTATAACCATCATGAAAGTTGAATACCCAACCAGAAGAGAATAAATGAAAAGAATTCAAAAAACAATGAATACCGAATCAGATTTCAGAAGTGAGAGAGAAGGCACGAATGAATTGTTGTTAAGCGTACCAGAAATGTTCTGTTGACCGCGTCGCGAGCCGCCGCAAAATGGTGGAACTGACCGTCAGGGAAAGCGCCTGAGCCGCCACTGCGAGGGTGTTCTCTGTTTTGTGTTATTGTGCAGTGAGTTTAAGGGGTGGTTTGGTAAATAGCCTGTACTATTTTGGACGGGTAGAAACTCGAATGCAATTAATTTTATATAAAATTGACACTTTACAATTTAGTCAAATAGATCAAATTATCTGATGTGCTTGACACGTAACGAATGCACCTAATTATTCAACTTTTGGAGAATTTGAAAGTAGTAGCATTTATCAATTTGAGATAAATTTAGAGTTATAATATGTTTTTAAATTTTGATAAATACATAATAACTTCAAAAATTTTCTGTAAAAATTTTATCAAATTAAACCTAAAAGTATTTAGTCTTACTTTATGTGTTTTTGTTTTATCTTTTATTTTCATTTAGAATTATTTTTTAAATAAAATCATATGAAATATCTTCTTACAAAGACCACTACTATGTATAGATAAAAATATAGATATTTTTCTGCTCATATAAAATGACTTTTTGCCTCTTTCAATTTATTTCATGATCTAACATGCAAGAAAAAATCCACCATATTCTCTAGTGACAATTTTGAACAAATTTGTCTTAAAAATATTACAAAAAATTGGATACTTGAATCAATTTGTACCTGAATATCTTTGATTCATCAGAAAATATGCAAATTAGGTTCGGTAACTAGAATGTGTATACCATAGGAACATTTACATCAATATAGGCATCTTTCAATTGAGAAGATCCAACAACCTAAGCTTAAAACAAAAAAGTGTATCTAGTTTCTTGTTGTAGAATGTACATGTTCTACCAAAATCCTTCTTTGAAGTGGTGAAATCCATTGCGGTCCCTCACAATTATCTCCCTCCCATAAATCTTTGTTGCATTATGACAGTCATCACAAATCCTAAGATTCTTCAAAATCCTAAGCTGAACTCCAGCACCTGTGATAGTTCACTGCACTCTCTTTCTCCTCCTTATCTATGTTCTAGCTTTTCTCTCATCTCACCAATCATTTCATAAATCTTAACAGTTTCTGGGTGTTCCCTATCTCCCATTACAAATTCATGAATCATGCCATTCACTTCAATGGAGCTGAAGCCTGGTTCTTTATGAATCCCTGCATCCTTCATAGCTCTCCTTATATCAGCCACATTTTCCCATCTGTTTGTTGAAGCATATATGTTTGACATTAGAACATTGTATCCACACTTCTCAGGTTCCAATGATAGGAACTGTTTTGCAGCCCATTCACCAAGGTTGACATCTTTGTGAAGCTTGCAAGCAGAAAGAAAAGATCCCAATACTGCAGTGTTTGGCCTCATAGGCATGTTCTTGATTAGTTCTTGAGCTTCGTCGAGCAATCCTGCTCGGCCGAGAAGGTCTACCATACAGCCATAGTGTTCAATCTTTGGGACTAAACCAAATTCATTAACCATTCTGCAAAACAGCCTCTTCCCTTGTTGCAACAATCCGGCATGGCTACAAGCATGAAGAACTGCAATAAATGTTATGTCATTAGGGATAAACCCTGCAGCTTCCATTTCAACAAAGAGTTCCAATGCTGCATTACCATGACCATGCATTGCAAAACCAGATATCATGGCATTCCACATTGAAATATCTCGGTCGGTCGCCTCGACAAATAGTCTATAAGCTGTGTCTATGTCTCCACACTTAGAATACATGTCCACCAAAGATGTTTTCAGAACCATGTCTTCTTTGATTCCTTGTTTGTCTATGTAAGAATGTATCCACTTACCCATTTCAAGTGATCCAGATTTTGCACATAGAGAAAGTAGGCTTACCATGGTTATCTCATTTGGTTTCATTCCACATCCAGTCATCTGAACAAATACATCAAATGCCTCATCTATACAATCAGTTTTTGCATAAGCCGAAATCATGGTACTATACATCATTAGATCTTTGTTCTTGGTGCTATTATCGAAAACAGATCTTGCACTTCTTGCATCACTGCATTTGCCATACATATCAACAAAAGCAGTGGCTAGAATTAAAGACATGGAAATCCCATTTCTTAATGTGAAAGCATGTAACAACTTGCCTAGTTTTAGAGCTCCGGCTGCGCCGCATCCTTTGACCAAACTAAGGATTGTGATATCATTTGGGAACATACCCTCATCTAGAATTTCGATAAACAGCCTGAAACCTTCATTCAAATAATTGCAATGGATATAGGCAGCAATCATAGCAGACCAGGAAACTATACTTGCTCCGGACAAATTGTCGAAAATTCTTCTTGCATAAGCTAAATTTGCACACTTAGCATACAAATCTATCAAAGCAGTACTTAAAGGAACACTTGGTTTCTCATAGCTCTTGTTCCTTGTGACATAAGCATGAATGGCTTTCCCCAATTTCATATCAGCAAGTTCTGCAATCACATGAATGATGCTTATCATTGCAATTTCACTAGGCTTCACTCCAATAGCATGCATTTCTCTTACAAGTTTCAATGCTTCATTAAGCATACCGTGGCGACCATAGTTTCGGAGCATAGTACTCCAAGAAACAGAATCTCTTTTCTCAATTCTATCAAATAATTGACATGCAGATGCCAAGTTTCCAACCTCACTGTACATCATCATCAATGCATTGCAGACAAAAACATCACCACGAAATCCATTCTTAACCACAAAACCATGCACCTCTTGTCCTAGCAGAGCTGAAGGGACAACACAGCATGCTTTTAGAATTGATGGTATGATGAAATTGTCGATTTTTCCGTCTGTTTCGCGCAAATGGATATATATTTTCACTGCCTCTTCAGGACAATTGTTCTTAATGTAAGATGTTATCAAGAAGCTGTAAAGTGCTGCATTGCTAGAGTAGGACTTAAGTGCAGGAAATGGGAGTCTGTAACTGCAATCGAAACGATTTTTGAGCAACTGCCCATGAATCTGTTGTGTTTCTACAAGGTTGATGTGAAGTTCATTCTGGATGGAAGGAACCCTTGGTTTTTTCTTCTTCTCTTTTGCTGGAGTGAACTTCAAGGAAGCTATGGAGTGATATTCATAAGAGCTTTGGAACTTTTGAACTGAGATAGGAAGGAGTGAAGGAGCAGAACCATAGAGGTGTGAATTGCATGTAACCATCTTTGTTTAATCCTAAAAGGGACTAAAACAAGCATTTTCTCTGGTTTTCATTCTTGGTTCCAAATGAATCAAGTGATGAGATTGCTCAATCACCAAGAGAATTTTTTTTAAAACAAAACCTCTGGCTAAAGAAGAAATTGAGTATACAAGTTTGTTGGTTGCTAATGAAGTAAAAAGGGAAAAAATCTGAGATATTTATCAAGTATGGCCAACAGGCAACAGATAATGAAGGAAAAAAGGATAAAGTGTGGACCACGTTTTTGTTCCTATTTTATGAACAAAAATGCTATGCAAAAGCTAAAATTCAGCCATCAGATTAGTGTATAAATTAAACAAGCACATCTTTCCATCCATCCATGTTATTTTATACCTAATAGACCACGCGCCAAGCACATAAATAATGAAGTCTAACACATAAATTTTGAGCACAGAAAATTTGAGTCGCAGCAAAGAAAACAAGAATTGTTTTATTGGAATGGATGCATAAATATGTGTATATGTATCGTTACTGTAAATTAAAATAGAAATTCTGTTCACAGAATATAAAGCTAGATTATAATAATAAATGAAGTGTCATAAAAAGATTAGCAACTACATTACTGTGAATTGAATTCCTTGGTTTGGAACGAAACAATGGAGATATATTTGATTTCAAATGAGAATGTACAGTTGTCATATAGTAGAACCTCAGAGAACTGAATTTAAATTCTCGTGAGAATTCAATTCCAGGGTACTATGTGATACCAAACAATAGAATTGGAATTGGAATTGGAATTCTAACCCGGGGAAGAATTATAAATAGCATAATGTAAACCCTAATATTTCGATATCGCGATCCTGATTCTGCAGCTGCTGCCACCGCCGCTCATCCATCTCTGCGACCCTTTCTTCTCCGTTGTGAGTAGTTTTTTTTTTTTTTTACTGGTCAATGTTTTTCTCTGGAAATGTCTTTGTTTTTTCGGTGTTCAACTGTTTGTGTTTATTAACGAATGTTTTATTTTTTATTGATTGATTTGTTGGTTAGAAAAATATTGATTACCTGTACTTCTTCTGTTCTTATTATTATTAGAATTTAATTTTGATATACATAATCATTTAATCAAGTTTATGCATTTAGAGTTTTAGACTACTTTTTAAGCTATAAATTTGAAAGTTATTTATTATTATTGGAATTTAATTTTGATAAGTTCACAGAATCATTTAATCAAGTTTATGCATTTAGACTACTTTTTAAGCTATAAATTTGAAAGTTATTCATTTGTGCTGATGTGAACTCTTTTACACTTCTAAGTGATTTATACTGTTTATGCATATTTGCATGCTCACATCTATTACTGAGAAAATATAGTTAGTGTATGTTTTTTTATGCAAGTTTATAAGAAAAATAATGTCATTATGTATACAGGTTAATATGAGAAAATTAGAAGAGAATGCAATTTTAGCCGTAGTTGCTTGTGCTGGCTACTTAGCTTGCATGCGATATCTGCAACTTAAGTCTGAGATCGAAAGGCCTACCAAATCACGACGACTTAATAGCGATCTAGTATGTGGAGCAACACCAATGACAAGTGATTTTTCAGAAGATCTAAAAGAGATTGCTATGGCAATGAAAGAAATTGCACGAGCTATTGAACGTACAAGACCTGATGTCTGGAAGCCTTCTGATATATTTGAAGCACTACGTAAATTAGGTTTGGAAGGCACCACTCTCTTTGAAGCTGTTGAATGGCTTCATCTTCGTCCTAATTATACTGGAATCTTTTTCGCCTTGCCGGAAGATCTTCGCTTGCAATGGTTGGGTGAAAAGTTGGGTTGGTGAATTTATGATAGAGTTTAAGATCTATGATGTTCACTGGGGTTATGGCTTTTTTAGTTTTTTCTTGAAGTGGTCATGTTTTCCTTTAAACTCTTGCAAGGATTATGTCCTAGTTGTTTTAACCATTGGCTATGTTATTTGCTGATTTATTTTGATGAAGGAAGACAATCAAGGATATTTTATTGCAAAAAGAAGATAAATCTGAAATACCAAGTCACTTCAGAAACAATTTGACGAACACAATTCAATTAAATGTATCATTAAATAATGGCAACTAAACAAAAATTTGCTCCCACAAAGCTAAAGTATTTAAGAAATTTGATCTTAAAATCTAAGCAACTATATGATTTTCAATTTTCATACAGTTGTCTAATTTAGTTAGTATGATACAAGTAACAACTTACAGACCCTCCAGCAAAAATTACATTACAAAATCTTTGAAGAAGAAACTTTACAACCTATTAAGTTTTCAAAGTAGATGATCATGTTGCACCTGCTATAACAAAGAACTCATTTCTACAAATCTTTGAGCCTCATCTAATTTACCATAACGGGTAAGAAGCCGAATCATTGAAATGCAGTGTTCCTTGGATGCTTCAACTTTATACCTTGACAGTAAACTGAAGATCCTAAATGCCTCTTCAACAAAACCAGCTTTATCACATACAGAAAGAACAGCTTCAAAAGTAAAGCGACTAGGAGCACAACCCTTTGAAATCAGGTCATCAAAGAGGACAACTGCATCTTCATACAATTCTTTATATTCATAAGCCCTTATAAGGGCAGTCCATGCCCTTGAACCTTTATCGAGCACAGCATTGAATACCAAATTCGCCTTATCAATGGCTCCACAGATACCATACATTTCGATAAGTTCTGCAGAAACATAATGTACTGATGCAAAATCTCTTTTCAATACCTGCCCGTGAATCTCCTTACCAAGCTTTACAAGTTTTAGTTTTCCGCAAAGACTTAACATCCTTGCCATGGTAACTGTGTCCGGCCGATACTCTGTCAATTGCATTGACCTTATGACACCAAATGCTTCAGGAAAACACCCATTTTCCACATATGCATCAATCATGGCCGTCCATAAGATCACATTCCTTCGTTCCATACCATCAAACAGGTTTCTAGAATACTCAATCAAACCACACTTAGAGTACAACACCATCAATGAAGAAACTATAGAGACATGAGGCAGAAACCAATGTTTTAAAGCATAAGCATGAATCTCCTTCCCTCGTTTCAAAGACCTCGACTGTGCACAAATCGAAAGAATAGAAGCAAGAGTGCCATGATTAGGCTGGAACCGTTCTCGCTGCATTCTAACCATGGACTTCACTGCCTTTTGAAGCCCCCCAGCCGAAACAGAACCCGCAATCAAAGCACTCCAACAACTTACACCTCTCTCTACCAAGCTATACAAAACTCGCCTCCCAGAACCAACATCCCCACATCTACTATACATATCAACCAATGCTGTCCGAATTCGCACTTGCTCATAGTAAAATTTCTTCTTCACTAAGTAACCATGAGCCTCCTGACCTATCCGCAATGCGCGAAGTTCCCCAACTAAGGGAAGAACACCCATCATCAAAGCCGAATTCGGCATCATTCCTTCATCAACCATCAACCTCACACACTGCAACGCTTCAAGGCGCAGCCCATGGTGTGCAAAACCAGCAAACATAGCACCCCACAAAGCAAAATCTCTCTCAGAACTTTCAACAAACACCTTACGCGCAAGCTCAATTTTCCCACACTTAAAATACATACTAACCAAACAGGCCCTAATATATAAACTAGCATCAAAATAACCGTTCTTAACCAAAATGGCATGAACCTTAAACCCTTCTAGAACCGCATTTGCATTACCCAAGCTTTCAATAACACTCACAAAGTCGGACACATCCAATTCTCCTCCTCCCAACAGAGTCGTTCGAGAATAAACATAGACCGAATCACGAAACCGCCGCGGCTTGCCCGAAACGGCGTCGTTTTGTGGTTGAAATGCAATTTTGAATTTCGGGTTATTGGGTTGTGGTTGTTGTGTGGTGATGGAAGAAGGAGATTTGAACTTGAAGGGTAGTTGGAGAGAGGTGCGGTTGGTGATTGATGAGTAAAGAGAAAGAGTGGGAGGTGAAGTTGAAGTTGGTGCTGAGGTTGGAACTGGAAGTGTGGCTTCCATGGGAGAGAGGATATGATTCAGCGGTGCCACACTTCACTAAGCAGCCATGGATGGTTGGCTGTTACTGTTAGCTGTTCAATGCCGCCACAATTGAATGATGGATGATTCTTGGAGAAAAGATTTAAATTTACAAAATAGTCCCCTTTTTTTTCGATTTACAAAATGAATTTACAAGATGAGTTAAACCCATTTTAGTTCTCAGTTTGCATGAGAACGGTTTTCAATTGCCCTATAACATTGAAAAAATTACACTAAATTAAGACATGGTCTCTTTCCATCTAATTTTTACTAATTTTGAGAGTATCGTGACAATAATTCTAAACTCTAAATCATAAACTTTACATGCCGAACAATACGTTGTTTTACTTTGTCTAATATTCAACTCTTCCATAACCTTTACATATATGCTTCTTAAGTATTAAATAAGTTGTTTTATGTTTTCCACTATGAAATGCAGTTGTCATGTTATTCATAAAATTAACACGAATTAAGTGAAAAACGAAATTTGGGACCAACTTTGGTGCAATTTTTTTAATATTAAGTGACCAAAATGATGTTTTAAGATTATTTTGGTGCAAATCGCGAATCTCAAAGATTAAAATGAGTTTAATTTTTAAAAAATAATTTTTTTAAGTCTCCTACGGATTAATGATTAATTTTTTTTGGTAGAATCAATGACTAATCTATTGTGGATCGGAACTTCATTTAAGGAGTTACTTATAGCAGGCGGGCTTAGAACTCCGACCTTTACCTAGATGGACTGGACCAACCCAACTTGATTGCGGACTGTGAGTTTTTGTAAATTTAGAAAGAGACCAAAATTCAGAGCGGCCCATGAAGCCCACTTCCATTGTTCAAAGGAAGAGTTAACTTGAAAGTTGAAACAAATGGAAAGTCCATGAAGCCCATCTGACAGAACACACCACACCACGCCATCTTCTTCCCTATTCCCCAGGCAGTGCGGGCTCTGCACTCTTCAAACCAGAAAACACAATGGCTTCCAAATCTGGATCGTTTCTACAGCGTTACGGGTATGACTTGTTGTTGGGATCAATCGCCGCTTTCTATGTTTTCATGGTTCCCTACACTAAGGTTGAAGAGAGTTTCAACGTTCAGGTCTCTCTCTCTCTGTGTTTATTTATTGACATGTGTTGTTTTCAATTTGAGACGCTGGATTAGGAATTGAGTGTCCTTATTTGAAGATCATCATGTTTGCTGATTCTATTTTATTTTTTTGTTTGTGAAGGCCATGCATGATTTTCTTTATCACCGGCGTCACTTAGACAATGTAAGTTTATTAACTTGCTAGCTCAATTTTGATTTAATCATTTGAATTTCGTTGGACTTTTTACATAATTTACCATTTTTTAAAAATTTTATGTTTATTTCAATAGTATGATCATCTGGAATTTCCCGGGGTAGTTCCTCGCACTTTCATTGGTAAGGTTTATTTGTTTTTTTATTTATTTTCAGCTAGTTCCATAGCTTCCTTCTCATTATGTTATATTGTTTGTCTATCTAATTGTGAAAATTTTCTAGGTGCTTTGTTTGTGTCACTTGTTGCAGCTCCGTTTGTGTTAGTTGCAAATTTGCTGCACTTGCCAAAGTTTTATGCTCTTGTTACAGGTAGATTTCTTTCATACTTTACAATATTTGTACATCAATTCTTTTTATTATAGTGTAGTATTGCTGAGTTGATAATTTTAGTTTCATTGATAGGATGCCTTTTCATTTCATTTTCTATTAATATGTTTCTTTACATCAGCTGATGTATTGCTTCTTTTTGCTATATTCTTTCCTCGCGTTATAACACAGTAATCCAATGTTTCTTACTGTTGATATCTAGTTCGGATGGCCCTGGGGAGCATTACCCTATATACACTAAGATTCTTCCGTCATCAGGTATGTTCACATCCTTTTTTTATATGTAGTTTTTTTAAATTTAATCGTATTCTTTATTATCTCTCTGGTAATGAAGGACACTAAGAGTGAGTGAATTAATTGATGTCTTACTGAACTAGTGTTCCTTCAACCATCTGATATCCAATCAACATCTGATATCCAATCAAAGTTTAAATTTCTAATGGTGGTGGTTTAGCATGTCATTCTAAGAGTGAGTTTGGGATTCCATACTCCATCTATTCCTATCTTGGGCTGACCAAGCTCGTTATGCCTTTACTCCGACCCGGTGAAATTTTAAACACTTTACAGATATAGACTATGTTGCATGTGTTCCCTAAATAATTTCTTTGTTGTGCAGATAAGGAATAAATTTGGGCATCAAGTAGAAGCCTTCTTTGTGATACTAACTGCCATTCAGTTTCACTTCCTTTTCTATTGTTCTCGTCCACTTCCTAACATTCTTGCCTTAGCTGTAGGTAACTTCTTAGCTCTTTCTTGCATGTTTGTGTATTATTTTAATCTTTTTTAATGATTAATAATAGCTGATTGCTTGATATTGGATAACACCATGGGACCTTGAGCTTCATAAGGGAAGGAAATCATTTCATTGGTATTTTGCCCGTCTTTTACTAGAAAAGATACAAGTACTCTACATGAAGAGTTCTTTGAGTTTCAGATCAAAAGGCTTTAGTGTAGGGGCATTTTTGTTGTTTGTGCATATATATCTTGGGACATGATGATATAGCTTGCATCTTCTTTAGAATAAAGCTTTTAGATCGCAGACAGCCTCCTTTGCTATTTTGGAACCTTTTTGGGGTACCAATATTCAAGGTTTTATTTGGCAAGGTTTTTGGGTATTTTTTGTCTTTTGTTTTGGGCATTTTCCATGCAATTTTCATTTACATCTTTGCTTTGGGAATTTCTTATGTGCTAGTCTATATTATGGTGTGAACTTTCTCCATTTTTTTTTACCCAGTTAATTTGGCATATGCATACTGGCTTGAGGGACGCTTTTATGCTGCTCTGAACTCTCTGGTATGTATGTCACATGGTTTTACTTCCGTTCCATGTGTGCTTCAGGATATTTTTATTTTTGAATATTAAGCTACTATATATTTCCTTTCTCCACTTGAACCTCATATGCATAGTTTTGTTATGCTGGAATGCTGTCATTAAACATTTCATGCTTTGTCTTGTAGGGTAAAATCACCATCTTTAAAGAGGAAAAAGTTGAAATTCTGATGTGATCTCAATTATACACTATCTGATAACAAGAGCAGATGATTTATAGCATCAACAAGTATATTGTTCATGTTATTATTACCTTTAAAAATACAACCTGAGTAATTTATTCAATGAGTCTTCAATTTACATAATGTTTTCAATTCAATTAGTTGGGGTATTGCCTTTTTTGGTAGCTTATGAGTTCAACGTCTTTTATTGCTCTAGTTCAATATTTCATCTCTTTTAGTTTATTATTTTCTGTTGAGAATGCATGATGTGTATTAACTATTAAGTATCTTTTTGTTGAGAATATGTCATCTTTTTACTTACTATCTTTTGGAGAGAATATATCATCTGGCATAGTGGTCCTGTTTTCTCACAAGTCACACCGATCTCTCATTTGCTTTGACTAATTCTGAAATAATATCTTGGAACTTTCTGATTATCAGATTTTTGCTACAACCGTATTCAGATGTGACATATTGTTACTTCTAGGCCCCCTTGGGCTACAATTCCTCTTGGTATGTTGCATTTCTTCTCCATAACTTGGTTTTAATTTATCAGTTTCTTCTCTAAGGTTTGAGTTGCAGTACAGAGCTCTTGTTAACTTCCATGTTAATTTATTCTTTAGTTTAGGTTAAGATGTCTTATGAAGCTGTCTCTTACATCTACCTGTTCTCGTTCTGGGATAAATTTTCAACCTTTATGCGTTAAAGAGAGAGACAGAAAATGAGTCTGGCTGTGACTGCAGTGTTTGGTGTTTGAATGCCTGATCTGTTCTTATTTTCCAACTCTGCATCCAATGCCAATTAAAGATTGCATTCTATTTCTTATTTTCAAACAAATAAGAAGAAAAATGTAAATCTCTTATATACCAAATATGTATTAGAGTAATGTTATGCCTCAACAATCAAGAAACAACAGTAGCATGTTTGATTCTTCATGTATTTACTGTTATATGCTTAAAATGGTTCTTTGGAAAATAGTGCTTGTATTTGGCAACTGTAGTTAGTTGTTTTGTTTAATGATCTTTCTTAATCTTGTTTCTGGGCTTCACATTTTTTATCTTCTTGTTATAGAATTGCCAATTTGATCTTACAGTTTTCATCTTATGTAACATGATCAAGCCTTGTGTCTAATAAGAATCATCTCTTGAAGGAAGACAAAAAAAATTTCACTATGGGGTGCTCTGAAACGTTGCAGTATGATGGCCTTCTTCTGCATAGGTTGGTGAATCTTTTTTCTTCTTTTATATATATGTATAATAATTTTAATGTGATATGCAATTTAGATAAAAGTAAAACTTATAAATGACATGTCAATGATGAATTGATGGTATTATTAAAATTTAATTCGGGTTCCCCTCACAGGTGTAACCGTATTGGTTGATTCAATCATGTGGAAGAGGTTATTGTGGCCTGAATTTGAAGTGTTATGGTTTAACTCTATACTAAACAGGAGTTCTGAATGGGGTGTATCCTAATTCAAAAACTTTATATTGAATACTCGTTTCTTTTACTTGTGTTGCTGTAAATTATGAAAATGTATGTTCATATTTATAAGCACTGTGTGTCTGATTATCCCTGGTTCTTTCATGTTCTACCTTTTCTGTAATTCTGAATTATGTGGCTAAGTTCCACTTTAAGAGATGTTGAGTTAGGGTAGGTGATCATATATTAAAGATGATTTTCAATTAATTTTTGGTATCTATTGTTACTTGTAAGGTTAATTTGGCTCAAAATGGTTTGACTGGTTTTAGCTAGGGATAGCCGTGTGCTTTCATATTACAATTGAAATATTTATTTATTAATTATAATTTTGTAAATATTTTTATCTTCATATAACTGTAGTTTATATTATTTCTTTATCTTCAGTTTTAAGTACTTATTTATTTATTTTATATTAAATATCATTATTAAAATTGTTAAGGGAATATAATTCATTTTAATTACTTATATATGTAATTTATTTTTTTATTTAAGAAGTATTTTTTATTTTAATAATGGATAAAAACTTGTGAACAACATTCATATTTGATAAATTATGATTTCCTTCACAATAATTTTTTAGACCCATGCTTTCCACTGGTACTTCACCTCAGCACTTCCTCGTTCACTGCTTGCTGCATATCCGCTTTCACTGGTAGGTCTCACATTACAAAATATCCTATTCAACTTATAATTTTCATGTTGTTTCTTATATAGATTTATTTCTTCCTTGGAGGTGATTAATATTTTGTAATTTTGGTATCAAGTTGGGTATCCTTTTGTAAATCAAAATGTCTATTCTCTCAGTCGTTAGAGCTGGGAATTCCCTTTGTACAGTGAGTCTAACTCAACCCTTCATAGATCAGGAATCCCTTTGAATGTCAGCTAGTGGAACACCATGGTTTATTGACTCTTTTTATGCAATAAACCACAAGTTTAGTTACTAAAATAATAAATTTTTTTTTTTTTTTTTTTGCAGTTTGGTCTCGTTGTAGACAGAAGGGTTCGATCTTTCATTTTGCCAGTTCTTGCCTTTGTTTTGCTTTATTCTAAGCTTCCCCACAAGGTACGTCAATTGGAATGTGAAATCTCTGGCTTATTTGTCCCTATCTTCCAACTGAATATGTTGCATTATTTTGATGGATTCGCAGGAGCTTCGTTTTATTATAAGTTCAGTTCCAATTTTCAACTTGTCAGCTTCGGTTGCAGCTAATAGAATGTAAGGTCCCTTTACTTATTTAATTTTCAGAGATGAGACAGTGTCTTTGTTTATATCTTTATCCTTTTGGAGAAAAACAGTAAAAAAAAAAAAAAGAATGAAAGAAAGAATTGATGAAGACTTTAAGAGTGGCTTACCAGAGTGTCAATCTATTTCTTATATCTTTAAGTATATTTTTCTTGCCAAACATATGGTATGTGCTGAACATTTGTGCTTGAAAATATAGTTGCACTCGTTAAACATATATAGGGGAAAGGAAAGGGGATGAAGAAATGCCTGAGAGATCTGAGCTATTGTGAGGCTTGAGTTGAAATGTATTTACAATCTAAATGGAGAATAAATGTCAAGTGTTTTCTTCATTAAAGAATAAAAAATTAGTTGTCTGTTTTCTAGGTTTCATACCTGTTTATGAATTTAAGTACTGTTGTTGACTAATAGGTGTCCTAACATGTTTCAGTTACAACAATAAGAGAAAGATGATCTGGAACTTGCTTTTCATGGCTATGTTGGGGTTATTTGTAATCAGGTTGGTTTACTGAAATTTGGTTTCGTTGAGATGGATATACAATACCCTTTATTCATGTACTTATTCTCTATCTTATAGTCTAGGAGGCACCATCACAACTTTAATGGCATCATACTGGAACTATCCTAGCGGTCATGCCTTAAAAAGATTGCATGGAATTGGTGAGTTTGAGTTCTGAAACAGTGAAATTTACATGCATTTATTGCAATCAGTATGCTTTATATATATATATATATAATTCTTCGAGCATGGTTTGTGGTGCTTAATATGCGAGAGCTAAAGTATGGATGGGAGAGTTGCATGAAAGGATAAAGACTCTTACACTGCTCCCTTTTGTCACTTTGTCAACATCTTCATTTTTCTTTTCTTTTACATTGCAGGTTTTCATAACGATACACATGAACAGTGGGTTCACATTGATACATTTTCAGCTATGAATGGAATATCTCGCTTTTGTGAAAGTGATTTCCCTTGGAGGTATAGTTTTCTTGCTTATGTAATATATGTATATAAGTATGTACGATGCAGCTGGTTAACTCCTTCATGGATGCAAACAAACCTGTGTTTTACAGAAAAACTCATTTACATTAACAAGGGATGTCTACTGCAGCAGCTCCCCCTTTGTCTATATGTCTATATATATTCAGTGGCAAGGGGTACTAGGAAAAAAGATCACCTATATAGTTAGGGCTCGCAACACTCATCCAACCTTCTCAAAATCTCTCATCCCCTACTGCACCTTAGTGTATGTAGGTTCCCTCACAAGCTACTCTCATCTTGTATGTATGCTGAAAACGGATTCAGCTATT
>JASCZI010181362.1:57967-68971 GCA_036250425.1 Stylosanthes scabra | reverse complement strand
CACAACTCTCTCTCTCTCTCTCTCTCTCTCTCTCTCTCTATATATATATATATATATATATATATATATATATATATATATATATACATTCTTCTTCTTCATCCTTATTAATGTAGGAGGTTGTTGGAATGTGCTGTTTACATGGTCTATGATGGCTATGCAGTGAACTAGAAACTAAACAAACACATAAATGAGTTGTTTTTCTTTTTTTTTTAAAAAAGTTACTAGTATACTTGTCATATAAATCACCATTTTCACCGTTTTCTGAGTATGTTGCTTTTCACCATTTTCTGAAGTCTATTTATTATTATTCTTTAATGTAGGTATTCTAAAGAAGAAGAAATAAGCATGCAAGAACTTGAGCAGAGGAATTTCACTTTTCTTATAAAGTGAGTTTTGTTTTCCAGCATTTTGCATGACAAGCACATAAATTGCATGACACATTCTTTGTTTATGGTAAGAAATATCTGCACATTGTTGACAGAGAGCATCAGAGTTTTCTAGTGAATAAGTGCATGGTAATTAAATTGATTAAGTTCATAAGCCAATTTCCCTTTAGAGTATCTAATCTACTGGTATGGACAGTGTGCTGTGTGTGCATATATGTACACATTGGACATGTTCGGTTGTAAACTTGTGATGTTGTATTGTATATGATTAAGTCTGGGTAGTAAAAGCTTAATGTCTTAGAGATGAGAGTGTCGTCATAGATGAATAGACACAATACACAAAATAAGATTGGAATTAAATTCGTTGCAGAGACAAATGTGGTACCACATGTTACGGAAAAAGATGGTAGAATTAGGTTATTTGATCAGAGGGAAAAAATCTAAAGCCATAGAATGAGTAGAACAAATAGAGCATAGCCCAATACTAAAGGCAAAAGAAGGCAAAGAAACTATGTAGTGTGAATGAAAGAAACACTTAAGAAAGATCTAGGTTTAAACTTTTTCTCCATTAACCTGGTCCATGGTAGAACACAATGGTGTTGTTTGTTTATTTAATGCACCTGATATATTTGGAAAATACTTTGTTGTCTTTATTATACTTTAGTCATGTTTATTAGCATGTATGTGTAACCATGCTCCTGTTTGGAAATTATTGCCATAAGCCCGTAAGTGTCTTTGTTGTCTGATCTCATTCTCTTTGATCTTAAATAGTGAACATCCTACGATCAATGGATTCAAGTGTCTATTTACTGAAGATGGATTCTCAAGAATTCGCTTTAAGTCGGGGTTTCCACCCGTTTCACTGGTCTGTAGTTGCTACTTGCAACCAAACTCAGACATTGAATGTCTTGTACTTTTCCAAAATTAATTATCTCTAATTTTGGCCCTTTTTTCTTCAGGTTAAAGAGCCCAAAGTGTTTGTCCATGGAAATTTAGGGAACAAGGATCTTTTCAACAAAAATTGGCCTGGCTGCTCATGATCCCTTTCTGTATCATACATAATATCGAACTCCCAAGTTTGAAGGGTGTTGTTTTCCTTTTTCCTATTCTCTAAATGGATCATTGGGAAAGAGAGTGCAAGTTTGTGTGAAAGCTTGTATTGCAAGACCTACTAACAGTTGCATGCTTTGGCCCTCACTGGTCAATTGGAACTAGAAATCTAGTGTGTTAACTTACACATCCATTTCTACTGGCAGAAATGCAGAATAGTTGATCTTGTAACATTTTAGCCATTGATTCCTCTTGAAATGGTTGTTTCCAAATTTTCAGTCACTTTGAACTTTAAAGGTAAAAGGTAATTTTTTTTATCGACATAACGTACGTAATTAGAGGTCCATATAAAACTGCATTTGCATAAGAATTAAATTCTATATTAATTGAAATAAATAGTTATATATTTGAATTTTCTTCTTGGGTTATATGATGGAATTGAATCACACTTTTTTGTTGACAAGTTTATTACTAATACCAATTATAAGGAGAGTTCTTCGTGGAAGAGAAAGAAGAGTCAAGACTCAAGAGTATGAAGAGAAGAATTATAAATTATTTCATTGAAGTGTGGGTATATGATTCTGACATGATTTGCTATTATTTTATTTCTTTAATTTGATTTCTGTTTATCTCTTCAATTTTTTTTCTCTCCAACGTAATAGACACCCAACTATAACACTCATCTAAAGCATATTAGTTAAAAGAAAACCAACTCAGTCATGTCAGCACGGTTGCTACCCATTCCTTAATTGACACTTTCTGCATGGAAAGCGTGTTTAACATAATACAATAGTGTTAAAAGAATGATACTTTTTGTAAAAAGTTTGATAAATAGTGGTATATTGAGAAAAACAAATATGATTAAATAAGATGGTAAAAATGGTTTTTCACCATCAAAATTAAACTCGTGAAAAAAGGATCCAATTAGGAAATTGAATTCCATGGGGTTTAACGGATTTGTTATCATTCAAGAGCGTCATCCCCAACCTTTTTAGTTTTGTATTGTTATCCTGAGCCAAGTCTCAACACTCAAACTGAAACAAAGCAAAACAATCCATCTCAAGCGCACACACACTCTCTCCCGTCGAAAATGCTTCTTCAACACTCTCTCTCTCTCCAAAACCCCAACACTCCTCACATTCTCTCCTCTTCCCTCTCTTATTCTTCACCAACACTTCACTTTCCCTCCTTCTTCAACCCTTCTTCCACCTTCCCTCACGTGCAACTCACGTCCCCTCGCACCCTCTCTCTCACGTGCGCTACCTCCAACACCCAAAGCTCCGGAACCCTCGGTTACAAGCGAAGACCCGTTGAAGCTTGGAAAGCTATTTGTAAGAGGATATCGTTGATTGAGAAGCCGGAAGTGGACTCTTCTACTGTGTTGAATGAGTGGGAGAATAAAGGGAAATGGATCAAGAAATTGGATGTTTCGAGAGTCATCAAAGACTTGAGAAAATTCAACAAGCATAGAAGAGCACTTGAGGTATAATGCTATCTTATAATCTCATCTCTTTTTTCTTTTTTTTTTTTATGTTGAATTAATGTCTGTTGATGTGCCTTTTTTACTTGGATTTTTTAAATTAAGGGTTTTGAAGTAAAGTATTAGTTTGCTGATTTTAACAATTGAATGATGGTATAGTTGTTTTGATCAAATTCAATGTGCAAAGTAGTTTTTAACTTTGTTGAGTAGCTTGATTTATTGGGAATCTGATAATATAGATGGAATATTTGGGTAGAGATCATTCTGATCCTTGAGGTTGAATTCTTATATACATGAATGAGTTCTCAAGTGATTGTTCTTATGAGTTTTGGCATGAATATGAATGAGTCTACAGATTGGTGTGCACACAACATTGTTGTGGAGTTAAATACATGTAGCATTGCCATTGATTTTGTTGCATACATCTGCATTGTATTGTCTTAGGACTTTTATTTCAAGTGGTTTTGACATTTTTGGTTTTATGATGAAAGTGAAAATATTCTCTCAATGTAGCTAAGTGTTCTAAGCTTAGATAGATATATGACATAGCACTGGGAAGCATGCTGTTTGGTGATGGATGCATAGGAATAAGATGTTATATTGTGTAGTTATTGTAATAGGTAGTGGCAATTGGTGAGTTAGTTAGTAGTATTGTATCCAGCTGTATAGTTCATTCTTTTTGCAATGCAAGAAAGCTATAGCGTAATGCAGAGTTTCTATAAAAACACAAGTGGTTGCTGTCTCTATCAAAGGCTTCTCAAGCTATGCCTGAGTGATTCCGTTGAAGCTAAGTCTTAAAAATGTGCTTTAATCGGTATTTAGATAAACATAATTATACAGGGTGAAATCACATAATTTATTACGCCATTCATATAACCATTTTGTAATCCGGTGTTAACTGTGATTTCAGAATTGTTGTTTGTGATCAATTATGTATACTTCATTACCATGTAATGTCTTAACATCTACCACGAACAGTGTTGAGAATGTAATTTCCAAATTTTGCAGGTATATGATTGGATGGACAGAAGACCAGAGAGATTTAGAATAACTCCAAGTGACATTGCAATTCAGTTAGATCTAATTGCCAAAGTTCATGGAGTTACTAGTGCAGAAGCATTTTTTCTGAGGCTGCCTAATAAGGAAAAAAACAAGAGGACATATGGAGCCCTTTTGAATGTATATGTGCATTTTCAGTTGAAGGAAAAGGCTGAATCTTTATTTGACACAATGAAGAGTAAAGGTTTTGCAATTGAGTCATTAACATTTAACGTAATGATGACTCTGTACATGAACTTCAAGGATTATGATAAAGTTGATATGTTGGTTTCAGAAATGGCTAAAAACAACATAAAGCTAGATGCCTATTCATATAATATCTGGCTATCTTCTTGTGGATCTCGAGGATCAGTAGAGAAGATGGAACAATTGTTTGATCAGATGACGAAGGATCCTAATGTAGCTCCTAACTGTTCTACATTCACCACAATGGCTACAGCTTACATCAAGATGAATCTGTTTGAAAAAGCAGAAGAATGCATCCGAAATGCTGAGAGCAAAATCGAAGGTCGGGACAGAATACCTTATCATTATGTCCTAAGTTTATACGGAAGTATTGGAAAGAAAGATGACGTTTATCGCGTGTGGAATAACTATAAATTAAGTTTTCCCAGCATACCAAACTTGGGATACCATTCAATTATTTCTTCCCTAGTTAGAATGGATGATATTGAAGGCGCGGAAAATCTCTATGAGCAATGGGTTTCAGCAAAATCATTTTATGATCCTAGAATAGGAAACCTTCTCTTAGGTTGGTATGTCAAGAATGGTTATACTGATAAAGCTATTAGCTTCTTTGACAGGATGAAAGAAGATGGTGTAGTTCCAAATCCAAGTACTTGGGAGGTTCTTTCTATGTTGCATATTGCAGATAAAAGGGTAACTGAGGCTTTGTCTTGCTTAAAGGAAGCTTTTGTGGCTAATGGTTCAAAAAGTTGGAGACCAAATGTTACAAACTTGGATGCATTCTTTAAGCTTTGTGAGGAACAAGGTGACACAGCAAGCGCCGATGATTTGACCGAGTTGTTGAAGAAATCAGAGTTTGGTAAAGATGAAGTTTATGCATCAATCATTGGCTTATCTGATGGTACCATTGGCAAAGGTGAATTTTCAAGTAAGATTGATGCAGTAGATAAAACTGATGTTCAAAGCATGGATGATAACTCGCAAATGTTGAACCAAATAGAGAGTAGCTTTTGATACTTCCTCTATCTTCTATCTTTTTTTTTTCAATTTCTTTAATTACAAATGTAAAATAGGTTGTTAGATGCGGATATGGTCATAGTTTTGCTGTAAAAGTGAATTGTGATGCTACTTTCCTAGAGCGAGATCATCTTGCTGATTTTGGTTGTGTAGTCCTTGATAGCATGGAGGCGCTGGCTGTTGTTGGGTTGTTCTGCTAGCATTCCAGTGGCCTCTGTTGTGAGTTCTTTGCAATTTCGAGGGGTCTTGTTTTGGGTGGACATAGGGAGGTTCTTTGCAAAATGGATTTCTTGATTAAGCAGGAAGCTTCTGCTGTGAACAGAGAGGATAGCGACCTTCTTCTGAAGATTTCAGAGGTTCTGATCCAGCGAACAGCAAATGGTTCAGCAGATTACTTGGCCAAAACGGCAGCAAGGAACAGTCAGGTTACAGCCTGGGGCGGGCGTTTGAAGATCTTGTTAGGAGGGAGATGATCTCGCCTGTCCTACTTAATTTTTTCTTCTGTGTTTCCTTTAATTCATAGACACCAAAAAATAGTCCTAACTATTGTGTTTAGTTGATCTAACATTCTTGGTGCATCTACATCCTTTTTTCTTTTTTTTTTTTTTTTTAAAGAAAACGTAATTATCATTCAAAGAGACAGCCATATGGCACTTATAGATACAGAAAGCATCAATTTTACATTGATAAAAAGAACATAAATATTCTATATGTAAACATTAATTTTATATTAATAAGAGGAACATAAATATCTTATATGTTAAACTATGATCTGAGAAAAGACATTGATTATTGAAAATCTTAAGGGTAGAATCAAGGAGAATTTGAAATATATTTTCTTGTTGAACAGTGACTCAAATTGACTATGAATTTGCCTTTTTTTTAAAAAAGAATTGCACATAAAGTTAAATTATTTCAAACAATTTAAATATGGAAATGTTGATAAAAAAAAAAAACAACAACTTAAATATGGAAATGTTCATTTCCTAAATGGTTTGGGCAAGGGAAAAAGGATATGAAGGGAAGATTAGTGAATGGTAACTGAAAAATTCTTGGGAATATATGCATATGTACCACTATATGTACCATCACCCAATGGTTGGTGCATGATCAAATTAAAAAAGAAATAATTAATGAAGGAATAGAATAAAATAAAATAAAATGAGATGAAAATTATAGAGCAGTGTAATGTAATTTTGGGTTTAGGGTTTTTGAGAGATTGGTTTCTTTTCTTCACATTTTCCTCCTTCTTCATCTCTTTCTTTCATCGTCAATTCCCATTTCACGCCGAAATGGAAGAAAATTCCCAAGGCACAGATACCACCAAAATCCGCAACATATGCATCCTTGCCCACGTCGACCACGGCAAGACCACCCTCGCCGACCACCTCATCGCCGCCGCAGGTGGCGCCCTCCTCCATCCTAAGCTCGCCGGAAGAGTCCGCTTCATGGACTACCTCGACGAGGAGCAGCGCCGCGCCATCACCATGAAATCCTCCTCCATCTGCCTCCGCTACGGCCACCACTCCATCAACCTCATCGACTCCCCCGGCCACATGGACTTCTGCAGCGAGGTTTCCACCGCCGCCCGCCTCAGCGACGGCGCACTCCTCCTCGTCGACGCCGTCGAAGGCGTCCACATCCAAACCCACGCCGTCCTCCGCCAGTGCTGGATCGAGCGCCTCTCCCCTTGCCTCGTCCTCAACAAGATCGATCGCCTCATCACGGAGCTTAAACTCACCCCCGCCGAAGCCTACGTCCGCTTATTGCGCATCGTTCAAGAAGTTAACGGCATCGTCAGCGCTTACCGTTCCGAGAAGTACCTTTCTGACGTGGATTCCCTTCTTGCCGCGTCTGGTGTGAACCCTAACGAGATTGAGAACGAGGAATTTGATGATGAAGCTGACGAGTTTCAACCGCAGAAGGGGAATGTGATATTCGCTTGCGCTTTAGACGGTTGGGGATTTGGAATCAATAAATTCGCTGAGATTTATGCTTCCAAGCTTGGTGCCAGTGTGAATGCGTTGTTGAAGGCTCTATGGGGTCCTTGGCATTTCAATCCGAAAACGAAGATGATTGCGAAGAAGAAAGTTGGAGAGAGTGGTAAGGGTAATGCAAAACCGATGTTTGTTCAGTTTGTGTTGGAACCACTGTGGCAGGTTTATGAGGGAGCACTTAAGGGTGGTGATGAGGGTAAGGCTGTGGTTGAGAAGGTTGTTAGGTCCTTTAATTTGTCGGTCCCGGCGAGGGAGCTTCAGAATAAGGATCCCAAGGCTGTGCTTCAGGCAGTTATCAGCAGGTGGCTGCCGCTATCGGATGCTGTGTTGTCGATGGTGGTTAGGTGTATGCCGGACCCTGCTGCGGCTCAGACATCCCGGATATCGCGATTGATGCCAAAGGTTGAGGTGGTTAGTGAGGTTGGAGTTGATATGAGTGTTTTGGAGGAGACAGAGCGTGTGAGGAAGTCGGTTGAGGTGTGTGATTTGGGGGAGGATGCGCCTTGTGTTGCTTTTGTGTCCAAGATGTTTGCAGTGCCGGTTAAAATGCTTCCTCATGAGAGAGGGGAGAATGGGAATAGTTATGGCAACGAAGGAGAAGGTGAGTCGGACGAGTGTTTCTTGGCGTTTGCTAGGATATTTAGTGGGGTTTTGCATGCCGGTCAGAGTGTTTTCGTCCTCTCCGCGTTGTATGATCCATTGAAAAAGGAATCAATGCAAAAACATGTTCAGGAGGCTGAATTGCAGTCCTTGTATTTGATGATGGGCCAAGGATTGAAAGTAGTGACTTCTGCCAAAGCAGGAAATGTTGTTGCCATTCGGGGCCTCGGCCAGCATATCTTGAAATCTGCCACTCTCAGCTCTACCATGAATTGTTGGCCGTTTTCGAGTCTCGCATTCCAAGTTTCCCCGACTCTGAGAGTTGCAATTGAGCCGTCTGATCCAGCGGATATTGGTGCATTGCTGAAAGGGTTGAGGCTTTTGAATCGAGCAGATCCGTTCGTCGAGGTCACTGTTTCTGCAAGAGGAGAGCATGTTCTCTCTGCGGCCGGGGAGGTTCATCTGGAGAGATGCATAAAGGATTTAAAGGAGAGGTTTGCAAAAGTAAGCTTGGAAGTATCACCGCCTCTTGTGTCCTACAAAGAGACCATTGAGGGAGAGGCATCCAACATGCTGGAAAATTTAAAAGCTCTTACTAAGAGCACAGATTATGTTGAGAAAACAACACCAAATGGTAGATGTGTTGTTCGCGTGCGTGTGATAAAACTATTGCCTTCTCTTACAAAGCTGCTTGATGAAAATCCTGATTTAGTTGGTGATGCTATTGGAATAAGGTCTGGGCCGACGGTAAAAGCATTGGATTCCCAGAGATCGGGTATTACTGAGAATGATAATCCAGCTGAGGTGCTACGGAAACGAATTGCAGATGCAGTGGAGAGTGATGTCTTGAGCTTCGATGAGATTGATAATGATCATGCTGAGAAATGTAAACTGGAGTGGCTAAAACTTTTGAAGAGGATATGGGCACTTGGACCAAGACAGATTGGTCCCAACATCCTCTTAACTCCTGATATTAAAGCAGAGGGTACTGATAGCTCTGTTCTAGTACGAGGTTGTTCTCATGTGTCTGATAAGTTGGGCTTTGTGTCTGATTCTAGTGATGGAACTTCAGTTGCTGAGACATCTTCAAATACAAGTCAAGCTTTGTACAGAGAAGCTGAACGCCTTGAGAGTAGTGTAGTATCCGGGTTCGAACTGGCCACAGCAGCTGGACCCTTGTGTGATGAACCTTTGTGGGGTTTAGCATTTGTTGTTGAGGCAGGGATATCTCCACATATTGAACAGAACGATGAATCCGAAACACATCTACAATCCGAACAGTACGGCATCTTTGCAGGGCAGGTAATTGCCACTGTGAAGGATGCATGTAGAGCAGCTGTGCTTCAGAACAAACCCCGGCTTGTGGAAGCAATGTACTTTTGTGAATTGAATACACCAACTGAATGTTTGGGTGCCATGTATGCTGTACTTAACAGAAGACGGGCGAGAGTTCTGAAAGAAGAGATGCAGGAAGGTTCCCCTTTCTTCACTGTGCATGCGTATGTTCCAGTTTCTGAGAGCTTTGGTTTTGCAGATGAGCTCCGGAAAGGGACTTCTGGTGCTGCAAGTGCACTTCTTGTCCTTAGCCATTGGGAAGCACTTCCGCAGGATCCTTTCTTTGTACCGAGGACGGAAGAGGAAATCGAAGAGTTCGGAGATGGTTCTAGTGTTCTGCCAAATACAGCCAGAAAGTTAATTAACACAGTTAGACGGCGCAAGGGCCTTCCGGTGGAAGAAAAAGTTGTACAACATGGAACCAAGCAGAGGACGTTGGCTCGTAAAGTCTAATATATTTCATACTTGAATATAGTGTACCTCATACTTCATACCCTGTGATTTTACTTTACTAGGAAAAATTCTTTTTGGCCATGAGTTAGTTCCTTCAATTTTGTTTTAGAGCATCACAGAAGTTTTGTGCCATAGTTCATTTCAATTCAATAGTTTATTTAACTTAGAGGCTTCTAAAATGTAGCTCAGTTAATATTATGAAAGGTTTCTTTTGTTCCATTGAAAATACATGAAAACATAAGTTTGGAATGAATGGGTACTCCACTCCTCCTTGTATCTTGAATAATAAACATTTTCCAATTGCAGACACACAATTTTCACTTTCTTGTAGGTTCTGTTGACATTGTTATACACTATTTTGCATTTCTAGGACTGAATTTGCTACTGAACATTGTTAAATATTGAAATTAAATTGTTCTTATATATTCCTTGTGTGGGTAAACTACGAAACCCTATAAAAAAGAGACATTAAAAACATCAGAGAGAGAGAGAGAGAGGGGCACCGTAACTCCCTCACGGAGCTGCGCCGCCCGTCCCCGTCGTCGTTAATCGCAGTGGTGGAACCCACACCGATCGACACAACCAACACCGTCCCTGCCACCCTCCAACCCGTCAGAGCTTTGCGCCTTCGACAACAGCCCTGCTGCCCGTCACCGACCACCGTCTTCTGCAGCCTGTCACCGACCCAGTTTTCACCACCGTCTTCTCCGTTCACCTCACAACTCAACAGAACAAATCCTGCTCCTATCTCACTTTATCCCGAGTACAGCCGCCTCCTGTCAAGCCGCCGGAATCGGTCCTTCTTCACGCCTCAGTTTCGCCACACTGCAAAGTCGATCCATCGTTACTCTTCACCGGCACATCACCAGATCCGTCGACGTCCAGATCCGAAGTTCCATCCTTCCTCCAGATCGGACCTCAGACGGCTCCTTCCATCTTCAAGTTGCGGCAGTCCATCAACTTCAAGCCGGTCTCCAACACCTACGACAGCCCTTCCCATCCACAGGTACTCAGCTTTGTAAGTGTGCTTGAAGCTTTTTCTTATTTTCAGTCCTTCGCTGCACGTTGCCGGCCACAACGCCACCGCCACAACAAAGTCTTCAACCGTGGTCCTCTAAGCACAACCGTCCGTGCAAGGTTGCCTATCAATCCGAAACCATCTTATTCTTTAGGCTTGGATCTGTAAAGTTGGCAATCATTGGATTTTTGTTTGTGGCTTGTTGCTATTTCGTAACCGTACCTTATTTTGTCTCAAGTGGTATGTTTGAAAGAGGGAGAATATGAGTGGAGGAGTCATTGGTGATCAATCGGGAAATAAGGGGGAAAGTTTTGGGGAAGGCTGCATCGGGGTTAAGGAGGTTAAGAACGGAAATGACCAACCGGAAAGGACTACACGTGTTTCTTTTCGTGACAAAGTGGTTGGGAATGCTAGTTCAAA
>JASCZI010181362.1:42876-53890 GCA_036250425.1 Stylosanthes scabra | reverse complement strand
GATTCTTGGTGCATGAATACAGCTCTTCTTGGTAAACTTGTTTGGCAGCTTTGGCATAATCCAGAAAAACTTTGGGTACGGATAATGCTTGCTAAATATGCCCATGGGAATTCTGATCTTCAATTTTCTTGCACTGCTGTTGCCTCTCCAATTTGGAAATACATTATCACTTCTTTAAAGAGACTAAAAGATGGCTTTATTTGGTGTACGGGGCCTTTATCGCAGTCCTTTGGTATCACAAGTGGAAACCAAATGAATGCCTCACTCAAGATGTTCCTTTTGTTCATGTGTCTGATACCAATTTGACCCTCAATGATGTTTGGTTTGATGGACAGTGGAATCTGGAACTTCTATCTTCCTGGCTGTCCCCTGAACTTAAAATTAAAATTCAGCAGTATAACCCATCTCTAAAGATTGGCAGTAAGCCGGGTTGGTGGTGGGGTTCCTCTTCTTCTAAGATTTACACAGTTCGAGATGGGTATGAATGGCTTCGTATCAGGAAATTTAATTGGACATCTATTGAGACATGGGTGTGGATTTGGCGTATTCAAGTTCCTGAGAAGATTAAATTTCTCATTTGGTTGATCATTCACAGCGGCATTCCAACTGGTTGCTTCAGGTTTAGGAGAGGGATGACTGATTCTGATCTTTGTCCTCGTTGCGGATTGGAGCCTGAAACTCTTGATCATTGTTTCTATTTTTGCCCTAAAGTCAAGATCATTTGGCTTTCCCTTGGAGTTGGTTTATCTGATGCGGATTCTTACCTGACTCTTCCCTGCTGGCTTCGGGTAAATATTTCCAAAAATGCCATTCCATTTACTACCGCTCTCTGGTGGATTTGGAGGGATCGAAATAATGATTTGTTTGATAGCAGTAATCCATGGTCAAATAATAAGATTCTCCACCTTATTAGGCATTGTTCTGCGGACTACGTACGTTTTGGGTCGGGAGCTTTGTCCTTAAATCAGCAACATAACTTGAACTCTTCGTCTCCCCCACCTTTGCATACTGTTAAAGTAAATTGTGACGGTAGCCTTTATGTGCATGATTGCAAGGCAGGTTTCGGGTGTGTTATCCGGGATAGCAATGGACTTTGGCTTAGAGGTTGCTCTGCTTCTCTTATAGAAGAGTCTATTCTTAGATGTGAGTTATTTGCAATATGGAGAGAGTTGGTGCTAGCTTGGGAGAATGGCTATAGGCAGGTTATTTGTGAAACAGATAGTTTGGAAGCATATTTGATTACACAGACCAGTAACATGGCCATGAATCAAGATACAAGAGATCTTCAAGCGAAGATTATTGACATCCTGCATTGGGATTGGACTGCTCAAATTCAGCTCATTCAAAGAGAAGCAAATTCGGTGGCTGACAGCATGGCGAAAGAAGCTGCGATGTTGCAACATGATTATGTAGAGTGGATTGTTCCTCAACCATCTCTTGTTTCTCTGATTAGGATGGACAACCGAGTTCTTCGTTAGGCCTTGTTTTTTCTGAATTGTTAGACAACAAAAAAAAAAAAATTCCTTGTGTTACTTATAACAAGTGGGGTTTGTTCACCAGGGTAAAACATTGCAGCAACTTAAAATTGTAGGCTTTTGTTTTATAAGATGTATATGACGCAGTTATAAGAAGTGGGGTTTGTTCAAGTTATTTATCTGCTAAAAGCCCTTGAATATGGAATATGGTGGACTATTTATTAAAGAAAAATATACGGTATATTATTTCTTTTTTGGTTAACTACGGTATATTATTTCGTTGCTTTAGAAATGTCGTATACGGTATATCGAGAGAGATTTTTATCAACATTTGAATCGGGTCGCACCCTTTTCTAACTTACCTTTTTTTTTTTGGTGTACTTTTCTAACTTACCTTTCACCCTTTTATAAGGTGCACTGTCTTTTTGCTTCGTTTTCCATATCCAATAATTAATTAGTAATTACTATTATTTACAACAAACTTGGCTTGCAAGTGGTTAAATCAATTTTGCTATGTAGAAAGATGAGTAGACGACCGAGTTGGCGGAAATACCATATTTAACGAACTTAACATCATAAAACAGTAATTTGAACGCATTTACAAGCACAATACAAAGTGCAATAAATTGCCATCAGCGACGGTTCATCGTTACAAATGCAAATCATAAAGTTTGATTCACAAAACAAACAGGTTATAGCATCAAACCGAAACCAAGAAAAAATAAAAAGCTTAGTAAAGCTTCCATATAATGGACCGTTACCAAACAATATCTTGAGATTACACCCAGCAGTGCAGCAAAGGGAACAAACTGGAAACTGAAATTTTAACAAGTCAGTAAACAAAATCCCTCGCCAAGTTTCAGAATATCGAATACAAAAACCGTAGGAAGCAACAAAAGCAAAGGGGAGGTTCAAAGTTCAAACTATATCTGTAAGTCCGTTCTTAATCCTCAAAATCCCTCCCCTTCTTCCCTTCTTCCCCATTGGATTAAACTCAAACACACCATATAAGAGATTATTCGCGGCATATCCATCAAAATATCAAGGAAATGCATGGAGTAATGATATGAAGAAATCTTAAACTCTAGCACTTCTCATATATATATCAGCATTATAAACAAGCTTTATGATTTTAGAAAGACATTCATGAGAATCAAATTCATTCAATGCCCTCCAGACACCCACCCCAAGTTAATAAAAAGGGCATATGCTACCAGCTACCTAAAACCAAGAATTTATGACATCCAAATCCGTATAAGGATGCCACTTCAAAAAAATGACTGATTTTTATTAGCTCAAGTTCCCCTTTGGGGTAGGTGTTCAGCTAAATCAGGGAGAGAGAGTGCCAACTTCAATATTCATAAATTATTATCACTTATCAGTAACTCATCTTCAATCCATCTGGCTGCTACCTTTACCATCACTTAAATGCATTTCCCCATAACAATGCAAAGGCAAATGGTCTTCCAATGCCATGCCAGAGGAGATAAATCAAATTGCATACAAGAATTTTATTGTAAAAATGGAAAACCATGGAGTCAACTAGTCAACAAGCAAAGGAAATATTAATTTTTGTTTAGCACCGTCTCGTACTCCCCTTCAGTAGAGACTTGTGAAGTAAAATTCACTCCAGCAACAGATATTACCAATATGATGCTGTTTAAAGATAACCACACCACAAATCCCAAGATTTCAAATGACAAATCCCAATATGCTCATCTTTAATTATTGTTCTGCATATTTTGGTAGCTCAACAATTAGAACACCTTCAGTTCTGACCATAGGCACTGTAAAGAAAGTAATCCAGAGAAAATGGAACATCTTTTGGAGATACGAAAAACAAAGTACCAACTTCGATAAATCCACTAAGCCTTAACCAAACAAGTAGGCATCTGTAGCCTTGGTCTCTGTCCAAATGAAAGCTAGATGGAGCAGTCTTTAACATTATCCATAAGGTAAGGTATAATTACACATCACTGCTCAATACTACTCTTTCCATCTCTTATTTACTTGTCCATACAGTACAAATTCAAAAACTGATAACATCCCATCCAGAGAATAATCAAGTGCTTGAAATGACACAACCCATATCGAGATAAATTCCCAAACTACGGTATAATAATTAGCAGAGATCCTTTCTCCAAATTGTAGACATCATAATTTGCAGCTCATCCTATGCAGCCTCTTTAGTATATCAGATCTGTTCATAGACAAGTACACTGGTGACCAGTGTGAAGCCTTCGCCAGCCCTTGTAGAAAAAATAGAGATGCCATTTTCGAGGAAATAATATTCTCTCAGAAAAATAAATTTACTTACATGAAGCATCCTCATGTACTCAACAAAATGCAATGCCAAGAGATTCAGATGAATTACCTAATAATAAGAGCCGGAGCCACCACCACCACCACCCATGTAACTGCTACCACCACCCACACCCCTGCCAGAATACATAGTTGAGTATGAACTGCCTCCAACCTGCACAGGCAAAACAATAGTCCATAACGAAATGCAGAGACACAGACATACAACATACTTCTTATTGAGAAAGGTCAGGAACATTACATCGCTTCCTCGTGAAATGTAATCACCACCATAACTTGAAGAGTACATCCCACCAACATCACTACCACCAAAGGAACCTGACATGGAACAAACAAGAAGATGTAAGGACGGCATAAACAAAATCCTGATGTAGACAATATCTAATCAAACTATTTGCAACAAAACCCACCTCCACCATAACCCATGCCTTGTCTACTGCTATACATCCCATGGGAATCCTGACCAGACATTGAACTTCTGCTACTTCCACCATACCCCATACTAGATCTTCCAAGCCTACATATCAAAATGTAAAGAATCAACTATAAAATCATAGCATTCAACTGAAGAGAGGAGCTAAATTTAAGATGAAACAAACCTGTCACCATAAGCATCTCCATACTGTGAACCACTACCACCATACTCATAGTCCAAACGAGCTCTTGATTGGCGAGCACCAGCATCCGCATATCGTGAAGGAACATCATCCTAATTAGAAATAAGAAAAATATATATTATTTACGAAGTCATTTTATTTAGAACTGAAGATATTCAGATGATATACGAATGAATGCTCAGAAATACTAACCATGGAAGCATAAGAACGTTTCGAGCCAGAGAGAGCATCATAGTCGCGGGGTCTTCCTTCACGGTAACTTATGTGTGCAGAGGGTGGCGGAGGGGGAGGCCTCTCAAATCTTTGGCCATAGCCATCATCCATGTAACCTCTCCTTGGTGCAGCACGAGTCGTACTTCTTGGAATATCAGCATATGGAGGACCACGGGCTGGATAATCCCTGTAAGATGGGCGTCTTTCAGAGGCCATCCTTGAACCATAATCTGTAGCAACTCTACTTCTAGGAGGTGGTATGTCCTCACGTCGAACATAATCTCTCTTTGTGCTAACTTTAGGATATGTAGGAGCTACAAAGAAAATGCAGCACTTAATTAATGACTGGAGATAAAATAGTAAATATGTATTTTCAAAAATAAAAACTGTATACTACATACGAGCAGGTCTCCTCTCATAGGATCTGGCTGGAGGAGGCATAGGCCTACTTCTTACTGGAACTGACATGATAGGACGTCTATCTCTCACACTGACTGGCCTGACTGGTGGAAGACGACTTCCAATTCCCCTAACCCCGCGAGGGGGAGGAAAACTACGTGGTGCAGGTCGGCTCCATGAAGGTCTGGCCATTGTTGCAGATCCACGACCAGGACGGTAGTCCCCACGACTGATATGTTTCCCACGGCCTCTCTGAAGCGGTCTTGACAACCTAGCCCTAACTTTGGCCTGAAAGAACCCGAGAGCATTATAAAAGCCGCACTTAACTGTTGCAAATATCCAACCATAATTAAAAGCTAAACAGACCTTCTTGTCACCTTCACCCAACTCTGTACCGCTGATGCTTTCAGAACATCTTACTGCAGCCTCATGCGTGGAAAATGTAACAAATCCATAGTCTTTCCTACGGGCAGCAGGCATGTTCCTGGCAAGTTCAATCTTTTCAATGTCTCCAAATTTCTTAAGAAGATCCCGGACATAATCTTCATCCCATGAAGGAGAGAGTGCATCAATAAACACAGTTTTGACCTGCAACTTAGACATACTTGATAAGTTTTTTTTTTTTTTTTTTGGGTGGCAGAAGGAGAAAAAGGAGGCATATTTACTGCTAAATACTAAAGAACACTTCAAAGTTTCTCCACTCAAAAACCACCGAAGTGATATTCAGTCAGCCCATATAAGTAGATTCAATTCAATCTGAAGCATTTTCTAACTTAATAATCGAATAAGATAATTAAAATAGTTATAATATAGACACCTTAAACTTAGGGCTCTTACCATTTGAAGAAAGCAGAATGTCAAAAGGCACCGGAAATATTTGACATTTAAACAAAAAGGAAAACACAATGGTTCCTTTAACATCCCTCAAAAAACAACAAATCTAGATTTAGAAAATACCT
This sequence comes from Stylosanthes scabra, assembly GCA_036250425.1. NCBI lineage: Eukaryota > Viridiplantae > Streptophyta > Magnoliopsida > Fabales > Fabaceae > Stylosanthes > Stylosanthes scabra. The sequence continues at coordinate 47,905 of JASCZI010181362.1, read as the reverse complement.
GTGCCATAATTTCATCACCCGGGTCAATAAAGGAATCTGCAAAGGAAACCTTTGCAGGCTTATCGACTCCAAACACAACATCTCTCTTTTGAAGCCGTTTAAATGCATCCATAGCATCTGACCGAGAGGAAAATTCCAAAAATGCAAATCCTCGGTTCTTTCCTTCGTCATTACTATCTTCTACTAAAGTTATATCCTCAACATTTGTAACTCCATAATGCTTTAACTTCTCCTTTAACTGAATCATAAGTTGCATTTCATAGTTAGGGACTCATCAAACTTCGATAGAGTTAATCATTAGCAAATACAACTCAGGCCAAGAAGGTCGGAAGGTGCAAAAACTATGCCCAAAGGAATTGAACTTACAGCTTCCTTTGTCCATGTCTTGCATATGTTTCCCAAATAGAGGGTATCACTATCCTGACTTGGTGTTACACCACATTGTTTTCCATTAATCTGAAATAGCAGTGATAAAAACATATGACTCAATACAGTAACATTTAAATCCACTCTAACACTGAGAAGATCAACAATTACCACTGGATTTTTAAGCTCTGATACAGCTCGCTTAGCTTGTTCCACAGTTTCAAAGCGCAGGAATGCAAATCCCTTATTCTTTTTGGTCTGAGGATTCATCATCAGCCTGACTTCAGTGACCACCCCAACTTCACTGAAAACCTTCCTCAGATCATCTTCAGTAGCATCCTTGTCAAGGCCCCCAACAAATACTTCAAATTCTTTCCTCTTTTTCCTCTCCTTTACAACTTCACGATGTTCCTCTTCCTCCACATCAACTAAATCAGGATGTTCATGCTCCTCTCTAGCATGCTCCTCGTCTTCTTCTCCCTCAATTTCATCATGAACATCTTCAACTTCTTCCTCACCTGTGTCACCCTCTTCTTCACCAGCATTATCTTCAGCTTCTTCCTCTACTTCATCAACTACCTCATGAACATCATCATGTTCAATTTCCTTCTCATCATAATCAACTCCAATATACTCCTCCGGTTCATATTCAGGATCATTATCCTCCAAATCTAACCGCTCGTCTTTTTCATATTCATCTATAGACTCCTTAACCTCCTCTTCCTCGTCTGCCATAAAATAATGATTTCAGATTATCCCATTAAAACATACTTAACTTTTCCATCATAATTTTTGTTAAATTAGGGGTTCATGAATCCTCAGCATTGCTGGTTATATACCGCGCACATAGATGACGCACAGGTCAACTGAAAAACAACTTAAACCTAGAAAAATAAATACTCACAGCAAAGGCAACCCATTAACTACGCCTCCCCAGTCACCCCACAAACTACCAAAAGGGTGGCTATGACCCAATTTCCATTAACATGAAAACATAAATATCAACCAAATGCTTCTAGGGGGTAAAAAAGGTCTTATTACAACAACCAAGAAAACACAGGACTTCCAAACATTCAGCAAGCACAGGGAAAAGAAGAGGATACATAACAATAAATAAATAAAACTCAACAATGTTTCTTCCCAAAAAATAATAAGAATACATAGAAGACTAAGATAATCCCATCAGAACCAATAAACATAAAACTTGACATGCAAAGAACCCCAACAATACACTGATGATCATCTTTAAACTCAAGTACAACCCAAAACCTTTAATCTTAGCCTCCCAATATCTGAATAAAAAAGTACTAAAGAAATCTCATGCCTTTTCAACATCAGCCAATCATTCTCAGATTACGTGAAACTAACTACGTAGATCGAAATTCAACGAATTTTCAAAGGTATAATCTATAATTTAAAAGAATTTCGAAATTGATGATAACAAAGAATTAAATCCAGGCACTTACTTCTCGCCACAGCTGATCCATTATGCACGTGGGTTGCTGCTGCTTCTTCCACAGCTTCAGGAGCCATTTGATTCATATCAATCGCTTTTTCCTCAACAAAGGGCTTCTCCTCTTCAACAGCGACAGGTTTCTCTTCAAGATTAGGGTTCACTTCGGCTTTTGGCTCCTCCTCGACAACCGGCCTCTCCTCGAGCTTCGCCGGTTCTTCCACAGCTTCACGGTTAGGCTGCTGCTGATTCTGCGCAGCCTTGGAGGCCCCCCTGCCTCCTCTTCCACCCCTTCTTCCGGGGGTGCCGCCACGCTTCACCGTTCTTGGAGGCATTGTTGAAAACCCTAGTTTTCACAATCGGGAATTTGATCGCCCTTTGTCCTTATCGTATCAGAAAAAAACCAAAACTGAAGAAAACCTAATTGAAAAATGATTGGTTGTCCTCAATCGAAACCGAAACTTGAAGGGAATAAGAGAAGAGCGTGGAAAATAGGAATTGAAAGGGATGAATAAAAACCCTGGATAACGGAGTTGCAACCTGGAGGCATTAGTGTTGTATTTATAGTTGTGATTAATTAATTGCATTTAACTTTCGGTTTTTTCATCTATCTATCTAGTACTGATACTAATTCAGACATTCGGTAATTCTTAAACTTATGTGATTTACATTTATGACCTTGCTCACAAAAAATAAAAGTAATTTACATTTATAAGATAGTTTTTGTAAAGATTTTTAAAAGTAAACACCTCAATTTCAGCTATTATTTGAACAATTTTTTTATTAGAGGAGTCTCCTATCTCATTGTCTTAAAATAAAAAGGTCAGGGCGAATTGTCCCTTTTTTTATATATAGGAACTACTTTATTTTCGAGTAAATAGACAAAAGTCATGCTAGATGTTTATTCGATTTTAAGAAAATACTTATGTTTTTCAAAACTACATGCATCTTACTTTGTATTTGATAAAAAAAAAATTGCATATTTGGTAAATATTTTTAAAATAAAAAACAAATATAACATTTTATATTCACGAATATATGCACATATTTTTATTATTTTTATGTCTATTAAAGTGATTTTAAATATTAAAATCAATTTTCTTAAATGTAATTTGTAACAGGTATTTTATTAAAAGTTTCTAATTTACCAAATACCTTTTAAAAAAGTATTTTGAAGAAGTTGGTTAATAATTTTTTTTCAAAATTTTCACAGAAAAAAAAAACTATTTTTTAAAAGGCAAAAATTTACTGAACCAAATCTTTCTAATTCAATTTAGGTGATCAACGTTTGATAAGAGATGGATCCAAATTTCTCAAAAGAAAAAGAAAAGGAGAGACAGAGAGAGAGTTATCAATTAAAAAATAAACTTTTTAGAAAAAAAAAACATATAAAATTTAAATTAATATTTAGTATTGGTAATATTCTTTTTTCATTATTTAATTGTCCGTTACAGTATAAACGATATTTTTTTATTGCACCATTCTTAGATATTATTTGAAGACAAAAACAGATCCCCATGAAAAATTACTTCCACTCAGACCAATAAATCCTGAATATTCCTTAATTCAAAAAGGAAAAATCCAAATATTCCATGTTCAGCTAATCAGCTATCACTCACAAGCAAAAAATAACACGATTACTGGAAGGTTTTGTTTAAGCAAAATTTGCAAAAAAGAACTATGACAAGCATCGATATAATCATAGACCAATGCAGAGGCAAATAATTCCAGGTACAACAATCCAGAGACCAAAACCAGAATAACAAAGCTTAAGTTGCTAGAAACTTGTAAACTACTAAGATAAACTAAGACCATAAAATAGAATAGCAGAAAACAATTTAAAGCTTGTCCTCGTACTCGGAGAGTGGAGTCATTTGCTCCTTCAAACCTTTTCTCTTACGGATATCCATAACAAGCTGTGCAGCCTGGGATCCGGTCTCCAACGGATCAGAAGACATCATGTCCCAGTGATCAAAGACACATTGTGGGAAAGCTTGACCAGAAGTTGCGGCTCTCAAGGTGCTGGAGAATCCAAAGGACTCGATGACAGGGAGGTAGGCCTTGATGTTGTAGAGAGGTGTACCGGGCCTCTGCATTTCCTCGAACACGTGTCCACGCTTCTGGTTCAGAACACTGTAAATACCACCAAGAGCCTGCTCCGGAGCTTGGATTTCGACCAAGTAGACAGGCTCAAGAAGCCTGGGCTTGGCAGTCAGCTGGGAAGCATAAAAGACTCTCCTGGCAGTAGGAATAATCTGACCACCACCTCTGTGGATAGCATCAGCATGAAGGACAACATCACAGACTTCGAAGCAGATGGCTCTCATGTTTTCTTCGGCGAGAGCACCTTCCTTAGATGCCCATTGGAAACCGGCAACCACAGAGTCCTTGATTTCATTCAAGTACTGGACTCCCTTACACATATCAACCACCATGTTGGGTCCAGTGGTCTCAGGGCCAAAACACCAGATTTTCTTGGCAAGATCCTTGTCCCAACCATAGTCTTCAGACAAGATTTTGGAACGGACTTTAGGGTCATCCCTTGGTCCAATCTTGCCGTCATCGATGGCCTCAGCAAGACCTTCCTCCATTGGCCTAGCTTCCATATAGAGACGGTTGTGCTTGTTGGGTGACTTGCTCATCACAGTGCGGCATGACCTCTCGAGAACAGTCTCACGGAAAGACACAACAGGGTCAGACTTGATGATCTCAGCTCCTCCCATGAAATCTTCTTGCAAGTCCTTCAAGCAAATTTCTAAATGAAGCTCACCGGCACCAGCAACAATGTGCTCTCCAGACTCCTCAATAGTACAGAGAACCATAGGATCTGATTTGGCCAACCTCTTGAGACCTTCAACAAGCTTAGGAAGATCAGATGCAACCTTACACTGAACAGCAACACGCACAACAGGTGAGACAGAAAACTTCATGGCTCGGATGGGATGGGCATCCACTTCCTTCTCATTTGTCAATGTGGCATTCTTGGTGATAAATTGATCTAAACCAACCATGGCAACTGTGTTACCACAAGGAACATCCTCCACAGTTTCCTGCCTCTTTCCCATCCAAATAACAGTCCTTTGCACACTTTTCACATACAGGTCTTTCTTCTCACCAGGAACATAATTTGGTCCCATAATTCTGACCTTCAGACCAGTTGACACCCTCCCAGAGAACACACGGCCGAAAGCAAAGAACCGACCCTTGTCG
>JASCZI010181362.1:28029-41917 GCA_036250425.1 Stylosanthes scabra | reverse complement strand
TTTCGTAGTAGAGAGAGATACCAGTAGACTTGATTGTAATACCACGCTCAGCTTCATCAGCTCGGGTATCAGTCATTCGGACATCACCTGCCACTTCTTGTGCAATAATTCCAGCAGCAGCCACCAGAGAATCAGTGAGGGTTGATTTTCCTGCATTGAGTATGTAAAGCCATACAAAAGTGTTGTTCATTTAGATAAACCATAGAAACTAATATAATATAATGATTAATTTAACATTAAAATGCAACTCTGGTAAACAGGAAAAAGAGTAGTAACAGTTGTAACAAAAGCAGTTGTTGATGTTGTATGCACACAAAAGAAATAAATAAATAAATAAATAAAATGCCAAGAGTATTAATAGACTGAAATAACAAAAACATCTTCTCTATCAAATATCCAACAATAAAACGTGAAAAGTGTTGCTACATAAGTTTGTGTTTGCAAAAATGTTTTAGTTCAAAAAGTACGTGCCTCATATTTTAAAGAAAACAATATTTTAGGTAAAACAAGCTAAAAAAAGAAACTGGTCAGTATGATTTCCACAAGAGTAAAAAATTCCATACTTCATGAAAACAATTTTTTAACTTCATCAAACACAAAATTTCAGTTTATTCATCTTGAAAATACACCACCATAGAGAAAGTAAACATAAGAAGCTATCTAAACAATACATACCGTGATCGACATGAGCAATCACAGACATGTTACGAATATTATGTTTGAAGTCCATAATACGACGGAGCTCTTCAGCTGTGAACTTCACCTGCAAATACATAAAACAAATCACAGTTAAGATATTAGGCAAACTCATCCCAAAAAAAAAAAAAAATGAATAAACTGAACGTAAAAACCCATGTTAGTAATCAACTTACCATCTTGACTAGCTAAAATCCTTCAAAGCTGAAATAACAAAATCACCAAATCATTAGCTAAACAGTAAGACATCAAAGGCAAAATACAAAAGAACACATAAACTTATCGAGAAAGAAACATCAAAAAGAAATTAAATGAAAACAAACAAATTGATCGTTCATTTAAATATGACCCTGGCACACTGCTACGATCTAATAAACACAGATAAAGAAAATCATCGGATTCAAAAGCGCGGGTAAAAATAATTTGTCATCGGCAACATTGAATCTCACATGACAATCTATCACTCGAAATGGAACCAAAAAAAGGCATCACCGATCAAAAGAGTGAAGTTGCAACAACAGGAGAAAAAAAAAACGAATAAGAACCAGATCTTGAAAACGACGGAGAGCTTTTTAAGAAAGTCAAATCGGAAAAAAGCACACCGATAAGAACCGAATCAATAGAAACAAATCAATTTAGCACATAGGAAACAAATCAAAGCATTCGGAAGAGAAAAAAGAACAATAAGAAAAGAAAAGTGCGAATGAATCTAGTGTATTGAGCTAAAGGCACAGATCCGTAGCAAAAAGTAACAGAGAGAAGCAAATTATACCGATCTGATTAGGTGAAAAGAAAGTAACAGAAAAAGAAAATGGAGAAATTGTGTACGGAGGAGCGAACCTGAAAGAGCGGAAGGGAAATGAGAGAAGGAGGAAGAAGATAGAGAGTGGCGGCGAAGGGTTACTACGCCTTGGCCCGTATCTAAAAATTGCGTTGAGAAGGAGAGAATATCAGAATAGTGTGAACTGTGAAGTGAGGTTTGTGTGTGTGAGGAGGCAACAGCTTACCATGGAATCGACTCAAGCCGGCTCAACAAATACAACGAGTTAGCTAGCTGGAGTTAGGCCGGCTCAGAAGATACAACGACTTAGCTAGCTACAATAACACTTCTCAACAAGAATTCAAGCATAGCAAATTAATTTTTAGTCAGTTAATTAATAATTTTCAATTGAGTAATGCTAAGTAACCAATAAAAATTCAGCCAGCCAATAATTTGAATTAGATATTCTATTTATTTAGATTTTTGATGTTCTATTTCTAGGTTTCGGATGTTCTATTTCTAAAATTGATTGATAGTTATTTTAGGTTTCGGATGTTCCATAACTTTGATCGTGGATGTTCTATAAATAGTGGTTATAGATATTCTATTTTTTGTTGGCTGATTTGTTGGTTTAAAAATTATTGGTTACCTATACTTTCTCATTTTAATTTTATACTTTAAGTTTATTATTTTATATTAAAAAATAGAAAAAATTTTTAAGTAGTTAATAATTTAATATTAATTAACTTAGAATTTATGATTTATGATTTAGGAGTAAAAGTTTATAAAGTATTGTTTAAAATTTAAAACTAATAAAAAAATTGACCAATGCTAGCCCTGATTATCTAATAATTAGTATTACTCTTTAATGTTTAAATATAAAAATTTAATATTTAAAATAAATAAAATTATTTAAAAATAGTTAATTAATATTAATTAAAAAGTTACTTTTTTTTATAAAAGAGACTCGAGCTCAAAACTTTTTAATATTACTCATAAATTCAATATATTGGAATTGAAATTTCGGTGAAGAAATTTTAGAATAAAACCGGTATAAATTTGGGGTTATTATTGTAATAAAAAATACAAAATCATATCCAAATAATATATTGCCATGGTTTGTACTTGTACTTAATCAATTTAATCTAATGAGCCAAGTTTATGTCATCCAATCTCTCTGGCAGTTTGAATTGGATTGGTTTAGTTGATATTTATAAATAAATCATATTATTATTCAAACAAGAAATTAGAAAACACATGCAACAACCACATTTCGAAGAGTTAAATTTGGTTATTCTGGTAATTCACTCTTAATTACTTATCTTAATTTTTTCTATCATATCTCATTGAAACTCAATTTGTTTTAAATTTTAAAACAAAAACCCTTATCTCATAAACGGTTAAATATATGATTTCCACTCTCAAACAATATAAATACATACATGATGCACAACATAATCTCAATACTAGAACTGAAGAAATTAAAGTTTTAGAATTACATCACTAATCTCAAAAACCTTCAGCCTCCTCCGCCTCCACATTGCTGTAGAGTTCGAGTCGTCACTGCCGTTGCCATCGCAACCGAACATCATGGATGATCAGCCTAGCCTCCTCCGTATTTTGTTGAATCTCTTGGGATATTTTTCCATCGTGTTTATTGGAATTTTTTTTTCATTGATTTTTCTTTCTTTTCTTTTCAAATCTTTTCCACTTTCTTCGGCTTTTGTATTAATGTTCTTATATTTGCTTAATTTAGAGGGTAATAATTAATTTGTTTTTTAGAAAATTTTAGTGAGGTAGGTTTTAGGAAGACAAATACATGTGCTTAGACTTTTTTCTTTGTTTTGAATACTTGGCTGCCAATCGTAGATAAAGAAGTTTTTTTTTTTTTGTGTGTGATTTGATAAAGAAGTGTTTTTTTTTTTCTTTTGTTTTAATTATGAAAAAGAAAATTCACGCATTCCTTTATATAATATAATTTCATAATTAATGGTATCTTGAAACGCTAGTTTTTTCGATTCTATTTAATTTGATAAATTCAACAAAAATCTAGGAACATAAAAATTGAGTGAATCAAAAGGGTGAATTAAAAGGGTGAATTATTATTATTTTATTTTTTTTCAACGTGAGTTTGAAATATCTTTTAAATGATTATTGATACAATTTAGTTATTTGTGCTAACGTGTATATATTTTAGTATATTAAAATTAAATTCTTTTACATAAAAAAGCTTAGTCCATAATTACTAGCTATCATGTTTCTAAGGTAAGCTCCCCTAATGACTGGTTCAAGTTAAACACAGGGTTTGTGGGGGCATATTAATAATTAGAGATTCTAAGGAAAACTTCTTTTTTTTTTGGTCAGTAGGCTTAAATGTTAATCTTGGACTATTACTAAAGCAGAGATATTGGGAACCTAGTTAGCCTTTTTTATTGGGCCTTTGAACCCGTTTATTTAAGAAAAAAATTATTTCTTAATATTTAATATTTGACTTCATTATAAATTCAAGAAGAATAGTAATACGGAACCAAAGGATTACAGAGTCAATAATTAAGTTATCATCCAAAATTTATATGAATTATCATCCGTAATGTATTGGCTCCTAGTCTTTTTCATCCAAAAAATATCATAATCACATGAAATCAAAAGAGTGAACCTTTAACCCAAAAATAAAAGAAAAAGTGAACCTACCTCAGCTAATAAATCAGTTTCTTGAATTTTCGATTCAATATGAATCCAAAAATTCATGAAAACTGTGTGAATTTGAAAAAATAATCAATACGTGCTAAGAATTACATACACAAACAATTATACAACTGATTAATAATATGATAATATTTTTTTTAATATTAACTCACTTTCAACTCTACTACTAATAACTTCGTCATTCGTATCCCGCTTTTTTGAGAAAACTTAAATAATTTAAATAATTCATTGTGAAATTTCTTCTATATGTTAATCTCATAACTATATATAATCAACACATAAACTCAAATGTTTTCACTATAAATAAACATGAAAATAATAGCATATCATTCAACTATATTTATATATGATCCTTATTATTATTACCCTTTCCATGAATTCCAACATGCCTCATGCACACTCCACTTATGATTATCCACCATAGAAGAATTATTACTAGACTCTAATATCTTAAATTGCTTCCAATCTCTCAAAACAGCATTAAGATCTTTCACCTTAGCAAAGATACTCCTACAGCAATTAGCATGCACTGTAGCAACTTGCCTAAAATCCTTGCTATCTTGGCAAAACCCACTAAAATAAAGTGTGTCCAAGAACCTAACCCTAAGTCCCAATTTCCCAATTATGCCCTGATTTCTAATCATGTCAAGGAGCACATCTTGCTCTTTTTGTCCTGTGGAATTGTCCTTTCTGCCATACCATGTCTCAAACAATGAGATGGTTTTGTTGTTTGATCTGACAAAGTAGAATCCAGTGTTGATTAGTTGGTTTTCTGGTGACCAACTATCTCCATTGAATTGATCTGTGCTGATTTGGAGATCCTCTGTTTCATTGTTGCTTAACTTGGTGAATGGATTTCTAAGCCACACTACATCTGTGTCCTGTCAAAATCAATAATGTTAATTAACTGTGTTAATGAAGAGCTCAAGATTCTTTTTTTTTTTTTTAAACTAGATATTGGACCATAATGAATGTTATTAAAATTGGGTTTTTGTTAAACTATACAAAAATGTAGTCACATAATACCAAAAAAATTGTTGTCACATTTTTTCTATATGCATTTGCATATGTTACAAAATCATCAAATTGCTTATTTATTTGAATATCTATTTAAATTAACACAATAATACATGATTAAATACTTATGTAATTTCTTCATACATTAATAATATATAAAAAATTAAATTTAATATTCTTCCATATAAATATTGTTATTCAAGATCTATTTGAAGTTAGTTTATAAAACTATAATCTATTTCTCATATATATAAATATAAACACAATAGACATAGAAATATATAAAAATGTCACGTGTACATAAAAAATTAGTTGTTATAAATTTATGTTTTTTTTTTTACTAAATTGATGTATAAATATATATGTTATTTTATACAATTTTTAATATATATTTTATAAGTAATTTTATTAACCATTTTTTGTGTATACGAAAGATAGTGAATATTTAGTTGCAAAGTAGAGACAAAATTAAAAATATGAAATAAATTAATTTATATATTTAATGTATTTAAAACTATAACGTGTTGGTATGTAGTAATTAAGAATTAAATGTGGAGTTATGAAAAGATTCATGAGATTGATGAAATGTGTTTGAAACCACATGCACCCATTCTCAATTTGGGTGCCAATTCTCTTGATCCTAAGGAGCAAATTAAAACTATACATGGTAGTGCACGTAACCAATCGCAATAAGGGGAAAACACAACATGCATGCATGAATTAAAATAATGACTAAGGTGATGGTGTTACATCTACGCATCCAAATAACATGTTAAGCCATAAAAAATGGAAATAAAAATAAAAAATAAAAAATAAAAACAGCACCACTATAACACACTGTGCTTGTCTTTTGTGCATTGGTCTCTTTTGCATGAAATAGTGAAATATGCTTGGATATACCCGACAACTTTATAAGAGAATGAGAATTTTCTTAAAAATTTAAATATTATTTAAAAATAGGTAAATTATATTATTGATGTTTTTAATTAATATTTTAATACATTAAAAATATATCATGAAAATTATTAGTTAAGAAGATTATTAAGAACCCTGTATTCTAATATTACATATCTCTGTTATACATACGCGTATTACTATTAGTAATACTTTTAGCTTTTGGGGTAGATTCCGAGTACTTAGAATGGTTGAATTGATGCTTGGAATTTTTCATTTAAATAGAAACAGTTTCATTGGTAACACTTTAATTTCTAGCTTTAATTGGTGCTTATCTCTTAAATAACACTCAATCCCTATTATTATCATAATTCTTAACCCCTGTTGAGTGCGACTATAGTCCAAAATATATGTTATTCAGTTGTTCAAAGATATGTAAAAGTCACTAAGTTCTTGTCAAATAAAAAATACTTATTCAGTTATATATAGATGAATTATACTACGTGAATATTGAAATTAATCATTAAAATCACCAATCAATATAATACACATTAAAATATATATATTATCTGATTTTGATAAGTAATTTTAATGTGTAAATAAAATTATTATACATAATTATAAGATTTAAATGATAAAAATTACTAACTAACAATTTATCACTTACTACTTATTAGTTGTTTTTTTTTACCAAAATAAACTGGGAGAGAGACTCGAATTCGAGACTTTTATTAGAGAAAATAGATAATAAAAGAGAAAAATAAGGGAAAATATATCTATGTATTATTACTCACTAATTACATCAGAATTTGAATTGAATTTTAAATTTTAACATTTTAAGACCATTATTGTTTTTTATTCTTAATTTTTATAAAATTGAAAAGATAACTAACTCAACTAATCCCATGCGATGCAACTCATGCGGCTAATTTGTTATACATATTAATTGGATACTTGGATTAGTTCGAATTACATAATTCTTTTAAAAATATTTTTAAATTAATATGAAAAATGTTTGAGGGTCATTAATTTTTATTTATATTAGTAAGCAATTGTGATCAGTACATTTGAATTTTTTTAACATCAACAAATAAAAATATATTAATTCGATTGATTAAATGCTGAATAATATAAAAAAATAAATTCTTATATTAATCATATATCATTTCTCGTTAATAAAGAAAATAGACAAATCAAGACCCAAATGCAAAACAAGAAGCATGAGCTATCAACTAGAAACAGCTGCTGCATTTTCATTGGAGACCTTGAAACACACAACAACTACCAAATTTTGTTGTTCACAAGGTCCACTCTTGGCGAGTTAATTAATAATTAGTAATGATATAATTAACAAGATTCTCTAAATTTTTTTAAACACCATGTTTTTGGTTTTTTAGGTTAGGTGGAAACAATTATTTAAATGAATGACTATTACTTAAATTTCTTATTAACCTATAGTCAACATCTTCTGATAGCTCTCTTGGTAATAATGTCATTTCTAGTTGTTTAAAGATTCTCTATTTTTTTTATACTACCTGAAATATATACGTTTTTGTTTTGAAGTACTATAAATTATTATTTGAATATTTAAATTAAAATATAATAATAATTTCTTAGCTTTATGATGCTTAACATTTTATTGGCAAATAAAAGATAGAAAGAAAGAAAGACAAGAAGTTAGCTTTTAGAGTTTATGAAGTTATAATTTCCCCTTTTCTGAAACTTTGAATTTGCTCTTTCATATTCCTAAATAAGGAAATGAACTGTACAACTATTTACAGTTTTATTCTCTATGATTGACATGGATATATTATCAAAATAAATAATAAATTAGTTATTGAATAAAAAAAATATTCTTTATAAAAAAAATAAAAAATACTTGTTCATAATATTGGATACACTCAAATACTATATATTGTCCAATCTTATTATGGCTTATGTATTTGGAATGAATTTAGAAAGAAAAACACTAAGGATTCAATATATAATAACCAATAAAGAGACAACATGAGTTATGAATTATAATTTATATATTATATGAATGATAATTTTTTTTAATTTCGGATAATAATTTTTTAAATTTTGAATAATAACTTAATTACTGACTCTCTAATAACTCCCTAATGTTAGTTTCGTAACATTGTTCATTTAGAAATAACTATGTACTATTAATTATTAATAAAAAAATTTATCTAAAATATTTTATATAATTAAAAAACTTGAAAAACATGTTTAAAAAAAATAGTGTCTAGTGTTGTATTCAGTGTTGTGTATCATTGGTGATATACCAAGATATTATACCTAAACAACAGCATAAATAGTTTTTAAGTAAACCAAATGATATCAACAACTACAAAACAAGAATGATACATATATTCATAGTTTTTTTAATAAAAAAATCGATAATATACACATCAAATTCTAATAATTTTGAAGACACCAAAAAAAAATTCTAATAATTTTGTATGAGATTTACATATATGTTCAAATTTTCATTAAAAAAAAAATTGGATTGCATATCAACACTAAATACATGGGTTTGTCAAATCTATTTTAATTTTTAGCTGAAAAAAAATGGAGTAGGAAAATTGATATTAACACAAAATCATTATAAACCTCCATATATCTCATTTATAACACAAAAAATGTAAACATCAACACAAAAAATAATTATGTATTAACACAAAAATTTCATATCTCAACACAAAAATTAAAATAAAAGAAGACAATGAATATATTAAAAAGTACAATAATATACATAGATTAATCCTAATTAAAAAACATTTAACATATCTAGTTTAAAAATATAAAAACCATAGTAAAAAACTTCAAAAGTCATTTAAACATTTTTTTGAATGAGTTAGCTGAATTAACACGACTGTATGTAGTGTTAATCCCTGGCATAATTGTGTTTCTATTATAATTTATCTAAATATGGTAAACAACTAATAAATAAAGATTGTCACTATTAGAAATTTAGAATAAATACAAAGCTACATAGGTGGCGTTGAACATGCTTATTAGATATGTCATGCATTCCACCACACACAACACAAGAAGCAAGTAATAAATTAGTTAAAGGAAAAGTAGGAGTGGGGTGCATACCGTGAAGACGAAGTTGTAACCGCGTTTGAGAATATCCAATAAGAAACGAGTTCTTGTCCACATCATCTTGATAAAATCGTTAGACATGTAAAGCTTCTCTCCACCAAAATCATCAACACCGTCGCTTTCCAACCTGAAGCAGTTCAACCGCAAGAACCTGCACCTATCGTAGGCCGTTTCATCAACCGCCACAATCAGAAGGTTATCCACCAGAGACTTCGTTCCTTCTCCGAACCAGAAGCTTCTCAAGAATATGTCAAGCATCGTGCTTTCTCCGTCAGCGTCGTCTTGTTCTACGTATGCTTTGTTAACGATTGCGATTATAACCGTTTTGTTTCTTGTTGACGCTTTTGCCAAAGCTGAATCCAGTTTGTTATTATTCTCCTCCTGCTTTTCATTGCCATGATAATTGCCGCTGCTCTATAACAAAAACGTGAACTGACAGTTATTGAAAATAATAATAATAAGAAAAATAATTATTACATGCTCTAAAAATGTATTTATAGTTGTAATAAAATAAAATAAAAAAAGAGTTTTAATTTCCAGCTTTTTCCCAAAAAGTTATTAAGCATACAAAAGGAATTTTTTTTTTTTATGGAATCAATTTTTTTTTTTTTGGGAATAATGCTAGTAGCTCAAATATTTATTTAACCAGGTATCAAATTTAAAATCTAATACACAATTATTTTTTTATAGAAAATTCAGCCACCAAAATGAAAATTAAATTTTTACAAAATTTATTTATTTTTGTATCAGCTTAAATTTATTTAAACAAGTCTCCAATTTAAAACGGAATATACGACTATTCTCTCGGTGGAGATTCATCCACCACAGCTAAATGCGCAACTCGAGTGGTCGAAGCACATATACAGGACGGTAAAAAAAAAAAAAAAAGAAAGAAATGAGTGAAGCAAAAGTATATATAAAATTAAAGTGTGCATACCTTGTTGTTAGGTTGGTTATTATTAGTGCAGAGGGATTGTTTGGGAGGTAAAAAGAATTGAGAAGGGAAAGAGGAAGAGGAAGAGGAAGAGGAAGACCAACAGTAGAAGAGAAAAAGGGAAGAGAAGAGTAATGTTGCGATAGCTACGTTGCCAAGAAGGGTTTGCATCTTGGGATTATTCTTATCCATGATTTTATCTTTGTTTGTTAAGGTGATTGTTGTTATTGTGAGGAGTGAGGAGTGAGGAGTGAAGGGGATGATAACTGAATTGAATGCGCAAAGTGGGGGGAGCAGCAATGTGATGTTATAATGTGTCTTGGTCAAGTCGAAACCAACAAGGCAATGCAATTTAAAGAACTAACCAAACGTAACTTGCATAATAAGCGGTTTTCTTTTTCTTTTTTATGAAGAATTTTCTCATCACTTTAGCGTTTCTTTAGTTTTCTTTATAAGGATTTATTTTATGAGAAATTTTCAAATAAAAGAATTTATGTTCATATTCATAATCCGTAATTGGATTGGACTAACAAAAATATATATAATTTGCTTTACAATAATTTTAACCATATATTTATTTTATCCAATTAAATTCAATTAAATTATTTATTTTTCAATAATTCTATATGAACAAGTGGTTTTGTCAAATCAAGTTTAACTAAGTGATTTATTTCTATGTTAAATAGGAGACTATTTCGATGTCAAACAAACTTTATTTATGTGTAATTTTTTATACTATTTTATACCAAAATAATATTCTATTTAGCTTGATTAAATTTGATTAGCCAAAATCACTTGTTCAAATAGCATTA
This sequence comes from Stylosanthes scabra, assembly GCA_036250425.1. Lineage (NCBI taxonomy): Eukaryota > Viridiplantae > Streptophyta > Magnoliopsida > Fabales > Fabaceae > Stylosanthes > Stylosanthes scabra. Next base: position 30,987 of record JASCZI010181362.1, on the reverse strand, counting down.
CCATTTATTTTTTATCAAATAGAAAACTATAGAATAGAAGTTTATTTCAATGTTATTTTTTGTGATATTTGACACCGAAATGATTTTCTGTTTAGTATGAAAATAAATGACTTAGTTTGATTTAATTGGCCAAAATAAATGCTCAAATAATATTATCGTTTTCTTTAATTATAATTAGATGTAGAAGGGTCGGGTTATTCGATGGGATTTGTGGTTTAATCTAATTTGTTTTAAATTCAGCTCTACTTGACTTGTTTTATTAAATAGATTGAGTTTAATTTTTTTATAATGTCTATTAGTTAAAAATGTCAGACCATACGACTTTAAAAAAGACTATAAATTTCACTTTATTGGCTCATCAAAAAATTGTTCTCGTAAAATAAATTATTCTAGCTTGAATTTTTAACTAATCATTTGTAATAAACTCAAAATAAAACAAAACAAGATTGAGAATATTCAAGATTAAAGTCTTTATTATAACTTATTTTTTGTGAAAAAATAACTTTTGTAATTAATAACTGATATATAAATAAATTATTTTTTATTACATATATAAATGAATTATGTTTTATAAATTATGAAGTTTAAATTCTAGAGTGTATTTAATGACATTTTATATTTTTAAATTTATTATTTTAAGTTCTAATTTATGAAACATGATCTTAAATAAGTATATCAGTATATGGACTAATGAACTTGAAATACTTTTAAATAAGCCAAATTCAAGTATGAGAAAAACTTATAAAAGATAACAGATGTTAGTTTGGATTGGTTTTTAAAACAAGATTTTTTTTATGTTTTATTTAAAAAAAATTAAATAAAAATGTCTTTTTTTTTTAAATAAGACATTGTTACTCTTTTGATAAAAACAAATAATTTAATTACTTTTTTTAATAAAAGTATTTTTAATGCATCCAAATATTTAAAATTTAATAAAAATATATTCTTCTTTTGAAAAAAAATACTTCTCTTAAAAAAATCATCAAAACCAACACTTATATTTAGGTGATCTAATTATAATATAATAGATTATGAATTTTGCCCAATTAAAAAGGCCAACATTTTTATCTTTGAAAAATGAAAATGAAATTTGTTTGCTTGAGAGGATGTTATTTTGTCTTGCAGTTAATTCCCAACAAAACCTACACAACTATTTTAAAAATATACATATATTGGTTTATGGCGTATCCAAGTGGAAAATCCGAATAATTAAAAACACTCTTATTAGTTATTATTAACTCCAAGCTAAGAGGGTATTCGCTTCAAACTTCAAAGCATGCAAAAAAATTAGCTTATAATAATTTCTTTTGATATGGTGCATAATAAACTAATAAAGTGAATTGAGCCATCGATTTATAATAATTTCTTCGAATAATATTTTCAGTTTTCTTAGATAGGTTCGGTCTCTATTTCTAGCTGCTGCTGCATATGATTACCCTAATTTGATTTAATTTCCTCTTTGGGGTCTTTTCAAGTTTTCTTACTATTTCCTTTGTCTCTTTAATGCAATTTAATACTATTAATTGATACTATTACTGGATGTTTGTTTTAAAGATTTTTAACTTTTTTTAAAAATTGTTTATGGACATATTTTATTCTTATATTTTTCAAATTTTTAAAATCTAATTCTCATGAATAATCTATTTTCAGGTATACCTTTTTTCTAGAATATAAAATTTTATTTCCATAAGAATGTAAATATATATTTAGTATTCTCACGTCAAGAGTTTTAATAAAGTTATTATTATATTCTTCAATTATCGTGTTTCTTGTCAAATAGTTCATTATTGATGTGAGGACTATTTTAGAAATTAAAATTTTATTCCCAAAAATATTTAGAAATAATATTTTTATTTGGCTTTGAAATATTTTTTAAAGGGTTATATTTACGCTATTTCCCCAGGAAATTTCCTATATTTGTATATAATTATATCTTTAAACTATATATAAGTGTATATCAGTATATATATAATTTTTTATCGGTTTTTATTCTTCTTTAAAAAAAGAAAAAGAATTCTTTAAAGAGAGTAAATCTCTTTATATTGAGAAAACTTATGAAATACATTAGCAATAGATATAATCATATCCTTTTCTATCATATTACCGAAAATTAAAAAATAAAAATCCTCTTCTATCAAATCCCCCATATCAATATCCCTAATGCTAGTGTTAGGTTTTTGATAGAACTAGTAAATGCATATGCCAATTGCCCACAATATGTGGCATTGCCTAGGTACTTCAGAAGTCTTGAATATAATCAATTCAAGAATGGGTTAATAAATTTAAGGTGAAACCGTTCAATTCTTTAACCCTCTCACTTAGATTCTTTAAGTGGATATTGAGTTACATTTCTTAGGTATTAAGGTATCTCGCCTCTCGTATAATGCATAAGAATTATATGCGGAATTTGAATCAATGATACTAGCGAATTGAAGGCTCAATAACTTTTATTTATATTGTTTAATATTTTTAAGCAGCATGATATATGTGTATAGGTGTGGGTTTAAAATTCATTTAGAGTAGTCTTTAGAATAATCTAGAAAGTTAATATTTTACTATAAATAATAGATGATCAATGTAATTAATCATGCATATTTTGAATGAAATGATTATTTTCTTTTTTTTTTTTGCTCCTTTAGAGATTCTCCCTTCACCATAATTTCTCTCTTCTTCCCTAATTTCCTAATTCCCTTCCATCAATATTCTTACTCCTATCATTTGATACTTTTCGTGCAGAAGAAAGAAATTAAGAAGAAGAGAGAATTTCTAAAGGAACCAAAAAAGAAAAGGAATAATCATTTCATTCAAAATATGCATGATTAATTACATTAATCACCTACTATTTATAGTAAAATATCAACTTTTTAGATTATTCTAAAATCTACTCTAAATGAGTTTTAAGCTCATACATATACACATATCACAGCAGTTCTATATTTTAGCTATTATTTTAAAATA
>JASCZI010181362.1:0-17866 GCA_036250425.1 Stylosanthes scabra | reverse complement strand
CTACTAATAATTGTCACCCACCACGATACCCTTGCTTTCCAAGCTTTTCATCAAGCAGTCTGTAAGAAATTCTCCTCCAATTGGAGAGGTCGCCACAGCCTTGTGTAGTAAACATTATAGAAATGATCAGCAAAATGACAGATTCAATGTTAATGGATATGATTGAAGGGGTAAAATAAGATATTATACCTATCCAAAAACAGAACGAAAGACATCATGCATATACAGTTCATATTCGTATATAAAGAAATTAGCTCATTTTTGGTACAGAACTATAGATAATTTGTACTTTGTAATGTGCTAAATAATCTCAAATCTATGTATCTTATATATTATAAGCAATATTAATAGTTATGATCAGAGATCTTTACAATTACACTATTTGTCATAATTTGCTTCAATCTATTTAATGTGTATATTTAGGTCATCATTCAACTAATTTACAAAGTCACATATGTCAACCTATAAACCTAATAACCTCTGTATAAGCAATCTAATTTCAGACACTATGGAGTATTAAAATTGAAGATAAAAGAAGCCATGAAAATATTACATATTAGAAACTCGACATGGAAGTAAATAGTAAAAGTAAAGGCAAGCATCTGGTGTTATGCAGCGAAAGGACTGCACCAAAAGAGTGTAATAAGCAGCCTAACCTGACACAAATGTCAGTGTCCGATTCCATGGCTTGAACTCATGACCTCGGGGTCACATGGAGACAACTAAACCATTGCCCCAAGTCTCCCCATCAAATTAAATACTAAAAATATTTTTTTTAAAAAAAATATGGATCGAGTCAGTTATGTGATAACAAATTAATACCTTTTGAAGAACATAACCATCATGTACCGGTGCAACTGTAGTTGATCCTCCACCACTGAGTACAATAAAAAGTTAATGAAATCTCCAGCAATTTCATTTCTCATAATTATAATAGTAAAACTGATAACAGACTTGTTCAGTTTCATTCTGCACTTTTTTTTCAATTGTGTTTATTACACACAAAAACTGTCAATTGTCCTGAAACAAAAGGAAATTCAAAACACTCCACAACTGTATTTAGCACCAACAGGACATCAAAAAAACTCAATGAAACAGGATGACGAAAAATTACAGTAACTCAAATAATCAACATTAACATAAATCTTCAATATGCAAAACCTAAAAATTTTAGCAAATTATACAGAAATAGAAAAACAAAAAATAATAAGAGGAAAAGATCATTTGTAAACTCTTACCAATCAACAACTAATGAGGTAGCACGCCCTGATGCGAAAGACGTCAAAACCTGTATGTCAAGAAAAGGAATCAATTTCCAAAAACTTATTTCCATTTTCACTCCAGAACATATGTCTCTTCAGTAGAACGTAAAAGTCAGTGAACTATAAAGCATGGGCAATCATTTAGGTGTTGCACCCACGTGTCAGTCAAGCAAGCATCAAAGAAAATAATTGTATGACTCACTGTGACATTAATAGTTGAGGCTTTTTAAAATTATTTTTTCAACACCAACAAGTCAGACGTAATATAAGCAAGGCCATGTACCCGTTGAAAATTAAAAAAAAAAAAAAAAAAAAGAACAATAACATATTCTTTAGTGAAGCTTATACATGATATTATGGGCAATGAATCTTTTTTCCCAAAAGTTTAAATTGTATATGTGATGTCCATGTCCTACATTTTCAAAAGTTGGTTTTCTATGTCCATTTTTGTACTTATGCTGCTTAGTTAGTGATGTTAAGTACTATTCACTTACTGCATTCTTCGCCAAAAACAATGCAGGTGCTTTGTACTTCTCAAACATAAGCTCTGCAGCCCTGGAAGAATCACAATAAACTTTACATGCTAATGTATTAAATTGAAGTCTATAATTGTATATTAAAAATATATATACAGCCACAATATATCAATACCTTTCTCTCTGCTGTTGGGTGTTAGAAGAAGGTTCTGCAAGGAGCATTGGATGCTCTTTAGGATCAATCAAGAGGCACTCCCTAAGAAAAAAGAGAGCACACCCCAGTTAAGAATAAAAGCAAATCTTGAGGCATGCATTGAACATGTTCCACTCAACCACTTCTGAAAAAAGGACATCCAAAAGCAACCAACAAGCCCTATTTGGTCTTTCTCTATCCTTTATCCAAATTATCTTCAATATATATGCTCAGCACGTGTTACTCAGAATTTCTTCCATACATGTTAGAATGTCAACTCCTCCACCTAAATATTCTCAACTCAGCTTTACATATCATTTGCTCTTGTTGGCAATTTATTGTCTAACAGTCACTATCATACACTATCATACAGCATTCTACTCTAATGGTTCAGTAGAATTTGCTGAGTTCAATAGGGAACTTTAGATCACTAATCATTCAGCCCAAGCATTTTTGGATAAAATAAGAAGTTTATTAATAAGAGAAGAATGCAAAGAGATAAGAGCACAACAGGTCCTACTTAAAAGCAAAAGATTATGCATGAGTATTTATCTATTTCAGGAACTCCAACTTCTAATAATAGCTGTTCATCCCCTTAATGGAAAATAGATCCAAATTCCACAACCTGTACTACTTGTGGGTTGATAAGAACCCCACCAGACAATGCTATTCAAATCATGTTAATTGTGCCTCTATCATGCTTCATTGTCAATCCTAGCATAGTTGATTGCAAACCAAAAGAAGTTAAAAACAGAGAATTTTTAGTTAGGCCTTCAACAACAATCCAAAACTTTGACGAGTCTTTATGGCTTCAATCAACAATGTTAGGTAAGGAAAGATCTTTACCACCATATATTACTTAGTGACTACTGTTACCGGAATTTCTAACATCCTTTTATGCTTTAAATATGAATAACAAGTTACGTACTCTATGAAACATTGCTTTAGAAGAAAAAGTATTAGAGATTTTGGATGATAGAAAGAATCTTCATGAGCTGTCTAAGCATCATTACAATTTTAAATTCTGGCCACATGCCATAAAGTGAAACAACGGTATAAAAGGAAACAATAATCCAATGCAGTTCAATGGAAGCAAGTCAGAGCACTCTTATTTTACAGATCAAGTCACATGATTTCTTTATTAATTTTCAGTGTTATTATCATTATCCCCTCTCCCTCTCTATATACCACTCACAAAATTTCAATTTTCTCTCACTTGAACACACTGAATCTCTATGTTAGCCTAACTTTGATAAACCTCTGTTTAAACCTCACAACCATCTCATCCACCAACTGAATTTAAGACTAAGTTTCTGGTCTGCCAATATCCATTGCAAACATACCCTTCTTACTCTCAACAAAAGCCATAATTGGTACCACATAGAGGAACTTCAGAGCCTTCTGTCCCTACCAATTAAGTTCTCTGTCTTCTGTGGTCACATACAAAAGGTCAAAAGCTAGTTCACAATTGCCATCTGCCAAATACAAGCCCACACCCCTGTTTCAACCTTTTCTTAGTAGCTAACTCCTATTTTAAGCAAGTTTTCCACTAGGCTATACATACTTCAAACTGTTGACACTCTGTCACACAGCTTCTTCCACTAGTTTGGCTTGCTCTAGATAAACCAATTTCTTCTTGGATTTGTTATGATTTACTTATTAGCATGCTTAGGATAACAATTATCATGTCCACAGACTACACAATGAATATTAATCATAAGTATGAGCAGAGCAGGGGGTAAAAAGATTAAAAAAAAAAATTGGAGAGGGGGGGGGGGGCTTATGCTGTATCATATAAGCCTTGTTCACACAACTAACAACTATTCTACACTGGTCAAAGACTGATTGGATAATCAATACCAACCTGAAGGCATGATCCCATATGTTGTCAACAATGTCCCAGTCTGCAACAATTCCATCCTTTAATGGAGACAGGACCTGACAGCATGGAAGAAATGGATAAATAAACTAAACCCATTCATTACAGTAAAATCTGTAAATTAGTAATCCAAGCTTAGTCTAAAAGGCCACTACATAAAGTTCACCTCCATATGGTCTCTGCGATATCCCAAGGACTGAGAACCCACATACAACTTCCGCTTTCCCTTGGGTTTGTCATTGTTCTTCGCATCCGCAGCAGACTCAGAGTTCTTTTCACTGTTATCCGCTTCGTCAATATCCATTTGATCAATTGCCCCCACAACCTAAGTTAACATATGACAAAACTTATCACTAGCTCACAATAGAAAGTATCAATGAGCAAAACTACCCACAGAATTTACTATAACTCTTATAGTAACAAACTACAATTTTAGAACATGCACCCCAATTGTACTACTATTGAGCACTAATACGAATCCCCAAAGAAAATGCCGGTGCCCAATTCATTCTTCACTGAGAGCATAAAAACAATTTTCCCCCTACTAAAAAAGACAAACAAGACAGAAACAGAATCTAACAGCTGCCCATAGTGTAGCACACATTAAGGTAAAACAATTAACATTGAAAAATTACATTTTTTTTTAATATAATACTAGTACACTTACAGAGGGAAACACAGCCTTGGGAGCATCTTCACCAGCATAACCAGCTTTACATGTGTGTGAGCCCAAGTCAATTACTATTGCAGACACTTCATCTGTTTATCAAACCCAAAAATTAAGTGAATTTGAGAAGATCAAGTTAAAAAATAAGTTTATACAGATAATTCAGTTCATACTCACCACCACCGTACATGGCTGAAGCGGTTTCACGAGCTCGAAGAGGGATTAGGGTTTTGAAAGGGTTTAAGAGTTTCCGCTCTCTGGTTTCTCAGGAACAACGAGAGAGAAGGAAGCTCCGGTAAACGGAGCGGCGCCGGAGAATTTTCCGGCGGAGTTGTCGGAGGTAGTAACGAGGGAGACGGGCGTCGAAGGTTGAAGAGGCGCGGGGTGCTGGTGGTTGAAAAACAGAGCGGGTTAAAATGTAGGGGCTACTTCATAATTATAGTTTTATGAAACCGTGGAAATCCACCTACCAATGTAGCAGGTTAATTTTGCTGACTATAAATTAAACGATCAAACTAGTGTTGAATATAAGTTTTATATGATATGAAATAGTCTTCTATTTAGCATATAAATAAGTTACTTAATTGGATAAAATTATTTATTCATATGAAATTATTGAAAACTATTTTCTAATGAATAATTTACTTTTTAATAAAATAGAATATTATTTGTTTAAAGCTAAAAAAAAATGTTTCTGTTTTTTTTAAATTGTATCTAAATTATTTTGATAAAATATTCTCAAAAAATAAACTATTATTTACAGAGAATTTTAATCATACAAAATATAAAATAAAACAGTTTGTAAATTTATTATTTTGAATTAATTTAATATCCATGAAATAGATAAGCATTTTAAAATTGTCCAAAATATTTGATATAACTAGCCAATGAATTATTAATTTTGGATAATTTTATCAAACAAATTCAATCTTTATATAGTTAGAATTATCGGATTTTAAGCTTAGTATACTCTATTTCCAAATTCAAAGATTTTATATGCATCATATCAATTAGATTTCCATCTATTACAAAATTTCTTATTTAGATAAGATAAGTATATTATATGTATTTATAAAATCTTTTAATGGGTAAACTAATTATATCATTTGCAAAATTTCGTTAAAATAATTCAAGATATTTCATTTTTAACATTTTTTATTTTTCTCACATTTATATTCACGTAATGTATAAAAAAATTACAAAATATTGATCGTAAAAATATCGAACATAATTTTTCTAAATTATATTGCTTACGAATTTTTTAACTACAAAATTATAATTATTTTCTTACTTATTTGTGTTATATAAAAATTATTAAATGGCCCAATTAACAACTGGAATTTTTACATAAATAAATTTAAAAAATTTAAAATAATGTATATGCGTTCAGAAAAAATTACACTTTTTATATTTTTTACACATGTATTTCGTTTGCACTGATATCCTTTGGTAAATATGTAATCACTGCATGCGGTTCACGACAGTAATTATTAGTAGCTTCTCACACTATAAATATATATATTCTTGCAATTCCCATTATTGATTACATAGATAGCTTTCTCTTATCAAAATTATCATCCCCACAAAGTCCCCAACCATGGCTATGGCTTCACTTCATTTGTTGGCTACTCTTCTTCTCATTCTTGCCTATGGAAGTGTTATTATTGCTCATATTGTTATTGATGAAGCTTCTCATCAAATCACTCATTCCTCTAATTATAACATTATTACTCCAAACCATACATATAGACCTTCTTTTCACTTCTTGCCTTCAAAGAATTGGATGAATGGTATTTCATTCTTTCTCCTTTAATTTTAATTACTCGTTAGCTTTAATTTAATTACCTCCTCAATGCTCGTTATATATCTTTACATTTTATTGTTTTTCATTTTGTTTTAATCTAATTATTATTGTTTGGCTTCTTGCATCTTTGTGCTTTGACACATGAATGGACTTGCAGATCCCAATGGTTAGTTCGTTCTACTTCTTGATATTTCATTTCTCTCTAATGATTCAATTTATATATCAATAATATAGTAGATTAATAGGGATTTGTTATTTATTTATTTAGTTTTAGTAAACGTGTGCAATAATAATAATAATGTTAAATATAAATTTAGTTAAAACAATTAGTATTTTGTTTTCTTAATAAATAGTTAAAAATAGACATGCAAATTGATACTTAATCAATTTAGATCGGACAGTTTGATTTTTAATTAATTATTTTTATTACTCTGAAATTCTGGAAAATTACTTAGATTAATCTTATGTCACTTTCACTAGAAATTTTAACATGTATTGGACAACATAAATTTCTAATAAATTTTATTATGAAATAGTCAACAAAAAAGTTTTTATTATAAGATAATTAAATTCCAAAACATATCATACATGAGAAGATAAATTAATCCCGTTTTAAGAACTAATTTGTCTTGCTTCTAAAATAATAAAAATTTATTAAAGATCAAATGTCTAATACAAATTTGTAAGAATCACTCACTACAACAAATGGAATTAATTTTTATTCAGTTAATATTAGTCAATTTTCTTTATTTAATTCTAAAAATTCTCATATTGGGAGAACTTATAATTTAATATTAAAGGTTTGTGATTTAAACTTTATAATTTAAAATAAATAAAATAATTTTTTAAAAAGATGACTGATATTACATAAAAAATTCCTCATTATTATTATTATTATTATTATTATTATTATTATATTTGAACTTAAGCTAAGCCAAGTTCAATAGTGGTCAAATTACAGGTGTAGTCTAAGTGTCTAACTCAAAAAAAGGTGGAATTTAACTCAATAATGTGTCACCGTCTTATAGATTTCAAGATATAAAAGTATGTTACAAAACAAAAATATTATTTGTAACCATTTTATAACCAACCTTCTTACTCATTTTAGGAGATTCACTATTCTGTCCTTTGATTCATTGGTTGAGGAAAGAAAATTCAAAATTGAGAACTAATGCTCCTAATTATTCACTAATCACCATTCTGCCTATTTTCAAAGGAGTAGAACTTTCATATGCTCCTTAATAGAGTTAATTTCTTAACCTTTGTTTTTACTGAGAGAAAGAGTAATGAGATTTAAAATAAGAAATAAATATGAAGATTCTTTATTTAATCCGTTATTCAATAGTACAATATAGTTTTCCCTTTCAATCTTGTGCATTAATCAGTGATAAGTGAGAACTCATGACAATTTTGTTTTGGAATTAGTTTTCAATATCCTTAGGGTAAAAAACTTTCAATAATTCTAGGCATAAATATATTTTACCAACCAAATTATTTATTTTTATGATAAATTGAAAATCATTTTGATGTTAAATAAAAAATTATTTATGTGTTAATTTTTTATACTAATTAATATCAAAATAATATTTTATTCGATATAAAAATTAATGACTTGGTTAAATTTTGTTAGACAAAATAGGCGTATATCTAGCATTACCTAGAAACTTTTTACATGTATCTAATCATATATCATAGGAGTCACAAAAAAAATGATAGATTATAGGAAAATTTTTAAATATATTCGAAATGGAAAAAAATTTAAATATAGGTAAAAATAATTTAAATATCCTTAGGGTAAAAAATATTAGAAGACCAATATTTTTAATCATCGATTTTAATTATAAAATAATATATATATATAAATTAATATAAACGACTAAAATCATTAGAACACCGATATCTCAGATATATTTGAATTTTTTTATATTATCTATTATTAAAATCACAGAAATAATTATTTTCGATGATTTTGTTATTCACTTTGTAAATAATATAAAATGTCTTACAACTATGAGGTATATGTTTGGTGATAAACATGCTAAATGTGTTATCCTTTTTGCATGTTAGGGCCAATGATTTATAAGGGATTGTACCATTTGTTCTATCAACACAATCCAAAAGTTCCAAAGTGGAATAACAATATTGAATGGGGTCACTCTATATCAAAAGATCTTGTGAATTGGTTTCCATTACAACCTGCTCTTACCCCAAATGAACCATATGATATCAAAGGTTGTTGGTCAGGTTCAATTACTATTCTCCCTAATGCAATTCCATTCATGTTATACACAGGAACTGACCATAAAAATCACCAAACTCAAAATTTAGCCATACCCAAGAATTTATCTGACCCATTACTTAGGGAGTGGGTGAAATTACATAAAAACCCTCTAATGAAACCTACTTTGGATAACAAAATAAATGTAACATCATTTAGGGATCCTACCACTGCTTGGCTTGGCCATGATGGGTTTTGGAGAGTGATTGTGGGAAGCCAAGAAAATAAAAAAGGGATTGCAATTTTGTACAAAAGTAAAGATTTTTTGCATTGGATTAAGGCCAAACACCCTTTGAGTTCAGCAAAGAAAAGTGGGATGTGGGAGTGCCCTGATTTCTTTCCTGTGTCAATTAAGGGCAAAATTGGAATTGACACATCAATTGGTGGTGATCAAGTTAGGCATGTTCTGAAGGTTAGCTTATTTGACACTTCACATGATTACTATCTTATTGGAACCTATGACACCACCAAGGATGTGTTTGTTCCTGATGATGAGGGATTTGATAAGGATGAGTTGTATTTGGTCCAAAGATATGATTATGGGAAATTTTATGCATCTAAGACTTTCTATGATGATGCAAAAAAGAGAAGGGTTTTGTGGGGTTGGATTAATGAATCTTCACTTCCACAAGATGATCTCCAGAAAGGATGGTCTGGAATTCAGGTAATAATTTACTAATTTTTTGTTATTCATAATTTTGTAAAAGAAAAATAATAATTTCTATTTTTATTATAAAAATCCTAAAAACCAGTATTTGAAAATCAAATCTAACTGGCTGGTTCAATGACCATCAAATTATTGAATCAGTCACTCTACTGGTTTAATAATCTATGCGGTTCTTGTAACTTTGTTACAACGTACTAAAAATAAAACAGAAAATAAAAATGTAGATGAATTTTATTAAACTTATTATTGAAAGGTTGCATTTGAAAAATGTGTGCATAGAAGAAGGATGTGACTTTAGATGACAGAATAATTCCTCAAACCATTTAAGTTGACTTTCTAAATTAAAGATAATTAATTAAAAATTTTCTGTTCATGACTTGAAGGCAATTCCTAGGACTGTGTGGCTTCATGAATCTGGGAAGCAATTAATTCAATGGCCTATACCAGAAATTGAAAAACTTCGCAGCAACCATGTCAAGTTGCATTCCAAAGAATTAAAGCCAGGAACATTGCTTGAAGTATCTGGTATCACTGCAGCACAAGTGAGTCTTAATAAATTCTTAATTAATTATCACTACAATTTAATTCAGCTAATAATTCTATATATATATAGTGGAATCCAGCACAACAAAGAAAGCATCAACATATAATTTTCATTGCAGGCAGATGTTGAAGTTTCATTTGAAGTAAACAAACTTGAAAATGCTCCAGAATTGAACCCTAATTATTGGAAACTGGACCCCCAAATTGTGTGTAGCCAAAAAGCAAAAGGAGGAGGGTTTGGTATGCTAGTTTTGGCTTCAAAGGGCATGCAAGAGTACACATCAGTGTTCTTTATGATATTTAGAGCCAACAAAAAATATGTAGTGCTCATGTGCAGTGACCAAAGCAGGTATCTCTGTCCCTCCACTTTTCCTATCCATCAAATCAAATTCTTCCCAAAGAGATTTCAATTATGCTAATTGCATTATGAAATTAAAAAAAATACATTATGTTAATCCTAATAGGATAATAAATTAGTTGATGAAAATGCTGAAGAATTAATGTGACGTACTTTTGTTAATATCTTAGTTTATTTTAGGGTTTAACTTCACATGGACATGCAGGTCTTCCTTGAATCATCATAATGATTTGGCCTCTTATGGAGCTTTTGTGAATGTGGACCCTGTTCATGAGGAGTTGTCACTAAGAATCTTGGTAACATAATCAATTTACAACATGCAAAAGAATAGTTACTCATCTATCTGATTGAAACATAATTATAACAATGAATGTAATTAGGATCTGTTTAATTTGCATTTTGCAGATTGATAACTCAGTAGTGGAGAGTTTTGGTGGAAAAGGGAAAGCATGCATCACATCAAGAGTTTATCCCACGTTGGCAATCAATGATAAGGCACACCTTCATGCCTTCAATAATGGAACACTCAATGTCAATATCACAAGACTGAGTGCTTGGAGCATGAAAAAAGCCAAGGTTAACTGAAAATAAAGCATGTAATAATAATATTAAGGATAATAAAGCAAGAAGCTAAGAAAAAAACTATGTTTGTTCTTCTTGCCAAGCAGTTGAATAATATTTGTGCATTGTTACTTTGTTATAATCCTTTCTAGCTATTTCACTATTTCTTGCCATTTGAAAATAAGGCCCTTATCATCATTTCTTTTTTGACGAGTCGCCCTATTATATTATCTTCATTATTGATAGATAAAAAAATCCATAATAAATTACTAATATATTACTTTTTTTTTTAAATGATATAATGTTAAAAGCATATTATTACATATAATTTTTTTCTCTTTTCATTTATATTGTTATAAAAACATTTAATTTTGACAAGACAATTTTGTCAAGCTTTTTTTTTTTTTTTGAATAAGATATTAAGATGTATATACACTTGTACCTATATATATAAAAAAAAAGGGTTAACTTATTTGATAACAAATGGATGATCTAGACTTCATAATCCTTTTCTTTCTTTTTTAACCCCCTTGGCCCTTAAGGACATACTTTCATTAATTAGACATATAGTCATTTAATTATGCAGAGTAATAATTATAAGTCTTAATTCATCTTGTTAATTATCTTTTAATACTTAAATAATAAAAATTAAAACAATTAAAATTATAAAGTGAGACTTTTCAACGCGGAGGCTTGGCTGACAAGAGGAAAGTAACTAATAATGATTATTATTAAGAGATGGAATAACTTAAGGTACAAGTTTCGTTGTTATTATTTAACTTAATTCTGACCACTGACCAGTTCTAATTCTAACAAGTTCATGGGATCAGATTTTAGTACCTTAATTAGGCTTAGGTTGTTGTGTGAACTTTAATTTCATTAGCTTCCTCCATGAACCATGATGGCAAATCAAGTCAAAACTATTATTACCACCACCAGCAATGAACCCAGTAATAATGATCTTGCGTATGATGTTTTTCTTAGCTTTAGGGGTGAAGACACGCGCTACTCTTTCACAGGTTTTCTGTATGATGCTCTGTTCCGGAAGGGACTCAGAGTGTTCATGGATGATGAAGAGTTGAAGGGCGGGGACCGAATCGCGCAATCTCTGCTAAATGCAATTCAACAATCAAGAATTTCACTTGTTGTTTTCTCCGAGAATTATGCAACTTCAACGTGGTGTCTTGATGAGCTTGTCAAGATCCTTGAGTGTATGGAGTTGAAGGGCCAAATAGTTTGGCCAATCTTTTACAAAGTGGCACCTTCTCATGTAAGACATCAGAGAAAGAGTTATGCTCAAGCCATGGCTGCACATGAAGAAAGGTACGGAAGTGGATCTATTCAGCTCCAGAAATGGAGATCAGCTTTGTCTCAAGCTGCTAACTTGAAAGGATGGTCTTACCAAACCGGGTACATGTATTTTCAATCATTTTTTATATATATTTTTCTTATGATATTCCCAAGCCAGCAAGCTGAGAATCCGCGAATCTGAACTTCATTTAAAACAGGATTCGAACTCCCGACCTTGTTTAAACGGATTAATGAACTAACCACTACATCGAACAAAGTTAGTTTATTTTCAATCAGTCTGGTGTTCTTTTTGAGTCTGATGTAAAAGTGTACAGAAGTATAAAGATATAATGCTAGTCGTTGATCATTAAATCTAGCATATATGTATATCTATACTATTTGACATTTGTATCTTAGAATTCACCTAGATAATAATGAACCAGCACATTATAAATATTGGAAAAGTATAGGTAACCAATAATTTTCAAACCAATAAATCAGCTAATAAATAATAGAACATTCATAAATATTGTTTATGGAACGTCCACAATGAAAGTCATAGAACATTCGAAACCTAAAGCATCCCTCAACTAATATTTTTTAAAAAAATAGAGTATCTGAAACCTAAAAAATAGAATATTCAATTTAAATGGTTGGCTGAATTTTTATTGATTACCTTATTGATATATACTTTGCAGTGTACTTATATATTTTTTCGTTTAAAGTGGTCAATAAGAATATACTCATTAGCTAAGTGTTGCTAAAAAAAAAAATTGTAGATAAAAGGCTACTTGTTGTACTTTTGTAGGTATGAATACGAATTTATACATGAGATTGTGAAAAGGGTCACTATTAAATTACTGCATGAACTACTAAATCCTGGAGAGGATCTAATTGGACTCCAGTCTCGCGTAGAAGAAGTGAAGTCACTTTTAGACATGGAATCTCAAAGGACAGTTTGCAAGCTAGGAATTTATGGAACAGGCGGAATTGGCAAAACAACACTTGCCAAAGTTCTTTACAACTCAATCATGGATAAATTTGAATGTTCAATTTTCCTTGAAGGAGTTAGAGAAAGATCAAACAGTAGTTATATGGGCCTATTACATCTCCAAGAGGCTATTTTATCTAAGCTATATGAAGGGGAAAACATAAAGTTGGAGAATGCTGATGATGGCATGACCAAGTTAAAATACACATTGAAGCATAGGAGAGTTCTTTTGGTACTCGACGATGTTGATAGCGAGGATCAAATAAGAAAATTGGGAGGCCATGGCGATGGTGATTGCGACTGGTTTGGTTTAGGGAGTAGAATCATCATAACAACAAGAGATAAGCATGTGCTAAACATTGGTGGGGTTGAAAAGAAATATGAGATAAAGAGGTTACATGATGATGAAGCTCTTCAACTCTTTTGCTTGAAAGCTTTCAAAATGAATCATCCTTTACCTGAATACAAAGATGTGTCTAATCATGTGGTTCATTATGCAAAGGGCCTTCCATTAGCACTAAAAGTATTAGGGTCTCATTTCGCTGATAAATCCATGAAAGATTGTGAATGTGCATTGAAACAATTCAAGAGGATTCAAGAAAGGAACATACATGACATACTCAGGGTCAGTTATGATTGCTTAGAGGACACCAGAAAGTGTGTGTTTTTAGACATTGCTTGCTTTTTTAAGGGGGCTAGCATGCAATATGTTGAAAATGTCTTGGAGAAATGTGACCTTTTTCCATCATATAATATTGGAAGACTCATTGATAAATCTCTGCTAGCTATTGAAAATGATTGCCTCATAATGCATGATCTCATACAAGACATGGGTATAGAAATTGTTAGGCAAGAAGCACCGTCAAAACTTGGTAAACGCAGCAGATTATGTTTCTATGAAGATGTTCTTAGAGTATTGACAGAAGATTCGGTAAGAATTTTACATGTATGAAATATTTTTGGTCCATGTAAATTTTGGTGTAAAGGTCTCTTTTAAAAAAAATGTTAAGAAATGCTCAAATTCAAGACCTTTATAAAAATAAAAGGACAAATGACATTTAAGTTTACAATAGGAATTATAAATTTATTAATTATTTTTTTCTTCTTGTTGCTTATTTTAAAGGGAAGCAGTAACATTGAAGGGATAATGTTGGAGCCTCCTAAAGAAGAAAATGTAACATGGAGTGGCAATGCCTTTCAGAAGATGAAGAATATTCGAATTCTCATTGTTCGAAATACACACTTTATACCAGAACCTAGTTATTTGCCTAATAGTTTAAAGTTACTCGAATGGGATAGGTACCCTTCAAATTCTCTCCCATCAAATTTTCATCCAAAGGATATTGTTGACCTTAGCCTACCATGCAGTCAAGTCGACTTGAAGATGGAAAACTCATTTCCGGTAATTACTTTATTTTCTTTTTAACTCTGAAATTTAAAACAAAATGTTACATTCCAATTATTATCAAAGTTACTAAAAGAATTTTCTTCAGAGAACCCTTATTTTCTACTAACATGATTAAACTATAGTATTCTTGGTTTAAAATTTCATTTTAAAAGTTAAAATAGTCATTTCATTCTTGTTTTAATTATATTTATGTTTAAAATATTTAACTTTAAAAAACGATTTAACCAAATATTATTGTTATAACATGCTTATAAAAACATATATGTGCATACAAAAAATTAGCATCCACTACAAATACATGTTTTAATATATATTTTACAAATTTAATATTCAATTCCAAAAAAAATTTATACAATCAATTATATATTATCTCATTAATAAAAGTAATTAATTTTTAAATTATTATTTAAATATTATCTAAATATATAAATCTAATTGGATACTAAATTTTTATTTTATTATTGTTGTGGATATATTAAAATTAACCTCGTAAATTTATTAGATTAGTCTATTTTGAGTATTAAAAAAATCTTCATAGCTAAGATTTATCCTGACAATAATAATTAATAGAGGCTTTTCTTTATCTTCTAACTCTTATTTGTCAACAATTAATTGGCCGGTTGTTTTAGTATATGCCTATAACATGATTGTATTAAACTACTTTTATACCGTTTACCAAACAAAACTAATAAATAAGAAAAAGATTAGGAAGCCAACATATTATGACCAATAAGAAATCAATATATAATTACGGATGATAACTCATATAAATTTTGGATGATAACTTAGTTATTGACTCCTAACGTTAGTTCCGTAGCATTGTTCCCAAAATAATTATTGCTACCAATTTAATTTGTTTTTCTTGCAGAAGATGTTGCATTTGTCACACATGAATTTCTCACTGTGCCAATTCATAACTCATTTCCCTGAAGCGTCTGGTGTTCCGAACTTGAAGGAACTCAAGCTTAACTACTGTGAAAATCTGACTGCGATTCATCACTCAGTTGGATTTCTGAAAAAGCTCAAACATCTAAGCGCATGTCATTGCATGAATCTCAAAGATTTCCCACCAACAATGTGGTTGCCATCTCTACAATATCTCAACCTTGATGGCACAAGTATTGAGTTCTTCCCACACACACAGAAAATGATGCATAAGCCATTAGAAATCACCATGCAAAATGATGTAATTAAGGAGCTTCCAAGTTCCATAAGCAATCTAATGGGACTTAGAAAGTTATACATACAATTCAAAGGCCTTGCTCCTGGAGGCTTGCCAAATGATCTATTCATGTTGCCAGAGATTGTTTCTTTATCCATTTTCGGTTCTCCCAATGTCGGAGGATCATTTAAGAGATTGATGAAGAATAAACCAGGATGCTATTCTCCTTTAAGATTGTTGAATTGTAGTGACTGTGGTTTAACCGATGAGGATCTTCATGCTATTCTCTGTTGCTCTCCCAACTTGGAAGAGTTATATGTACCTTGGAATGAATTTGTGTGCCTCCCAACCATGCTTAAAGAATCTTCTAAACTGAGATATCTTTGTGTAAATAAGTGCACCAAGCTTTCGGAAATACCAGAATTGCCATCAAGTATAAGAAATGTAGAAGCAAAAGATTGCCCCATCCTGTCTTCAAAAGCATCTGGGTTGTTATGGTCTCAGGTAGGTTAGAATTTTATTCAACTATAGTAACAACATTTTTTCCTACTTAGGTGCAGTTAGCTTCATGTGAAGTTACTTGTAAGAAAGCGTTAGATGATTTAACATGTTTGACTAAACTGCAATCTAACGACTTAGAGTGTTAACTTCACATGAAGTTTATCTGCCCGTGAGTTTCCACCTTATTTTGATTGTATGCAAATCCCATGAAAAAGAAGCCATGATCTAACGTAGATGATGACTAACTGTCCTTTTTTCTTCCCCTTTTATTGCCACAGGCTCGAAAGGAAGTATACAGGCTACAAATCATTATGCCTGAAATAACAATGATTCCAATTTGGTTTGATCATTGTTATGAAGGAGGAGTTGTGTCATTTTGGGCACGTCAAAAGTTTCCCATTCTTGTTGTAGCTTTTATCTTAAAGGGAAGAGCATCTGTGGGATCCGCACGTTTGTACATCAATGGTTGCAATGCTCATCAGTTTGGAGATTATTATTGTTGTCCTTATGTTAATGGAGAGCATGTAGTGCTATTTGACCTACGCAGTTTGTTTAAGGACGATAAGGAGTGGCGAATCCTCAACACCTTTCTGATCTATGAATGGAATTATGTGGAGGTTAAATATGAATGTGACAATTTACTTTTAAATGGCGTGGTTGGAATATCTAATGTAAGTCACTGTGGAGCTTATGTGTACAAGGGTCAAACAAACATGAAGGATATTCAATTCAGGTGTCCTAATTCAACAAAGTGGGGAACACTTTCAAGTATCAACAATAATCATGATCAAGTGATGGAACTCACATCATTTGGTTAAGGAATTAACTGAGGTAACTACTATACCACACCTCTCTCGCTTTTTTTTTATGAGATGTTTTTTTCTTGATATGTTTAATTGGGCTTCAACAAAATTAATGGGCCTTTATCGGGTCCATATAGGCCCATTAGCAAATGATGATACCCTAATAATAAGGTTAGGCGTTTGCAATATCAGAAACCCTGAAACGCCCGTCATTGCAGCCGCAGTAACACCCTCTTCTCTTCTCCTTCCCAATCGTTTCTCCCTATCCTTCCACAATGGTAACTCTCTCTCTCTCTCTCTCTCTCTCTCTCTCTCTCTCTCTCTCTCTCTCTCTATGTACGATCATTTTCTGATGATCATTGTTGTGTTATTATTTTTCTTTTGTGTAGACAAAGAGAACCAAGAAGGCCGGTATCGTTGGCAAATACGGTATGCCAAACATTCCGTCGTCTATTTTTTCGATTTTTTAAAAGAGAGATGCTTCTGTTTGTTGTTCTTCCTATTGGATGATGCAAAATTAAGGAGGGGGAATAGTTCCTTATTTTTATCATTTTAGGGTTTAGAGACTTATTTGCATATGAATTAAAATTTGACGTTTCAATAGCTTAATGTGTAGGTTAATAACTTAATACATGTTCATAACATAACAAAATGGGATCATACTCTTATACTTATTTTTCCAGTTGAAATTTGTTCTGTATTTATATTTTGCTACCATATGGTTGCATTTGTTTTTCTAATTAAGCTGTTGTTAACAAAAAAGAAGAATAAGATCCCATCATCCCAATGAGTTCAAGACAATGGTTTACAGGATTAGAAGGAATGCATTGAGCATGCATTAAATGGAAATGCTTGGTTCTTGATATTCATTTAACTAATTTTTCATTTATCAACTGTATTAAAGTTGATTAGTGTATTGGTTTCACTAATATTGTTGTTCCTTCCATTGTGGTAGAATGCTCATATTCAATTAAATCCTCTTTTTTGAAATATGTTTTTTTTTGGGGGGGGGGGGGGGGGGGA
>JASCZI010181361.1:71785-90316 GCA_036250425.1 Stylosanthes scabra | reverse complement strand
TTTTATATATATATATATATATATATATATATATATATATATATATATATATATTAGTGTATTTATTAATAGGAATACTAATATATACGTATATTAATTTACCAATTTAATTAGTGAATATGTATTATCGATAAATTTAACAATTTAATATGTTACCAATAATTTTAATTTATATTGACTTGTATTTATTTGGTCAGTATATTATATTCTTAGCTAATATTTTTAATATTAATGATTAATTATTAGTAAAAAATAATAAATTGTGCTTAGCTTGGGAATAATGCTGATATATAAATAAAAAAGAACATGTGTATGATAAATTAATAACTTTTGAACAGTGAGCAGTAAGCAGTAATCCCCTGTAGTGGGAACCCTAGCTGGGTTGAAATTAAAGGTAGGTATGTTGAAAATGAAAATGGCAGCTGTAACGTGTTTATAACCGTTGGAGTGTTCGGTGCATAACGCAGTGAAAACAAAAACATATTAAGTGCGATACGCGTAGGCTATTCTTCACGCTTCATAGTTCATAGTTCAAACCTCTTTAACTCACTCGTCATATGTGGAGTTGTGGACCTCAGGTGACTTTTTTTGTTCTTTATTTCACAATTGACCATTTTCATATGAAAAAAAAAAAAAGGTTAATAAAAAATTCGGTTTAATTTCAATATGTTGTTATTTATTAACATTTTATACAGATTGCTAAAGGATGTTTTGGCTTTCCAGCACCTAATTAAGAAAAAAACATGTTTGACTTTCACATTCATTCTTAGTTTGTTACCATTCTATAACAAATTCCTACTGTTCTTTTGCATGATAAACCGTAACAAGAACGAGATTGTAATTACTAATTAGCTGTTTAACAATCACAATATAACAAAAAAATTAGTTTAATTTCATTCAATAATTGACATGTCTAACACACGAATTAGCATGATAGACTTCCACGTGGCCTCCTCTAATTGGCCCCCACACAACATTAACGTACACCGCGTACAAACTCAGAAATATATATATATTGAAATTAAATCACCAACACCACATCAAAATCTCTCTCTTCTCTCTCTCTCTCACAGCTTGTGACACTTTTTCCGGAGTCATCTCAATTCAGATTGTGTTTGTGTTTGTGTTTGTGTTTGGGGTCTCTTTTTTTTTTTTCTTTTCTTTTTTCTTTTTTTTTCGGGGTGTATCTGTGAACAGAGAATCACAGAAAAGAGGGGGAAAAAAGAAAAAGAAAAGAAGAATGGGTTGCTTGCATTGCATAGGAAAACCACGCAAAAGATTAGGCAGCGATTACTATAGCAATAGCCCCAAACACACCAACAAAAAAATTAATAATGTCTCCGAGGGTAAATTAATTTATTTTTTCTTTTTACAATAATCAAATCACATACATTTTTCTAAGAGCCTTTCAATAAAATAGTTTATGATCGTGTTCAATCTCACCTCTCATTTGTATCCTAATTCATAATAAAGTCATGTTTTTGTTCCTGTTTGAGGCATGTTTCCAGGAAATTTATTCCCGTTTTGTGGCTTAAGCAAAAATGGTAAATTCTGAATTTGATTAGTTCTTGTTTGACATCTGAAAACCCTTCCTTTTTTTTTTTCAATCTCCATGTCTGTGTATGTCTGGAAATGTTGTACGATGATGATGTGTTTTAAAAGCTTATTTTTTATATATTCCTTTTCTTTTTGTCTCTTTGTTCTTTCCTTGCATGGATGAAAATGGAATGGTCCAATCCATAATTCGAATAAAGGATTGTCCTTTTTTTTTTTTTTTTCTCAGATTAATATCAATAATGTCTTCTGGTATTTGGGGGCAACATGCTATGCATTTTTTATTTATTGGCTTAATTTGATTTTGGTTTGTTCGTGTTTGTGTGCAGATAAGAACAAGGTCAGAGTTGAATTGAATGGGAGAGCGAATGGTAATAAAAGAGAAGTAAATTCCAATGATGATAAAAATCAACTTTCTTTGGACGTGAAGAAGTTGAAGTTGAGAGAGGATGATGGCAACACCAGCAACGTCAACAAAGCCATGACCTTTACTTTTGATGAGCTTGCTGCTGCAACAGGGAATTTCAGGCCAGATTGTTTTCTTGGTGAAGGAGGGTTTGGGAAGGTTTACAAGGGCCACTTAGACAGGATAAACCAGGTTTGTCAAGAGAGAAAATTAGAAACAGCTTTGCCAGGTAACCAATAAAATTTTAGCCAAATTTCAGCCAACAACTTGCAACATAAATTGGATGTTATAAAAAAATACAAAGTTGGCTAATCGATGATTGTTTTTTGTTGGTTACCCGTACTTTCTCAATTAGAAATTAATGTTGATGCATTCCAATTCAGCTATTGGCATGTGTTGAGGTTGAGATTTGTTGTTATTGAATGTAGGTTGTAGCTATAAAGCAACTTGACCCCCACGGCCTTCAAGGAACTAGGGAATTTGTTATAGAAGTGTTGACATTGAGTATGGTAGATCATCCTAATCTTGTCAAGTCAATTGGGTATTGTGCTGAGGGAGATCAGAGGCTACTGGTTTATGAGTACATGCCATTGGGATCTTTGGAGAACCATTTACATGGTACTTACTCAAATCCTAATAGCTTTGATTCAATTGGAATAGAATAACCAATAATGTGATGCTTTTCATAATCCATGTTTTATTTTTGTGATGCTTGTTTTGTTCCTTTAGATCTTCCACCGGGGAAAAGACCTATAAGTTGGAATACAAGGATGAAAATCGCGGCTGGTGCAGCCAAGGGGTTGGAGTATTTGCATGATAAAATGAAGCCTCCTGTAATTTACCGTGATCTGAAATGCTCAAACATTTTGTTAGACGAGAAATACCATGCCAAATTGTCTGATTTCGGGTTGGCGAAAGTAGTCCCGAGTGGCGATAAGTCTCATGTTTCGACGAGGGTTATGGGCACTTATGGTTACTGTGCTCCAGATTATGCAATGACTGGTCAGTTGACATTCAAGTCTGATATTTACAGCTTTGGTGTTGTTCTTTTGGAGCTCATCACAGGAAGGAAAGTCATAGACCACAGAAGACCTGAAAAGGAAGAAAATCTAGTTGCATGGGTATGTCAATGCTCTTTTAACTAATAACCTTACAATTAGCATCTGTTTGTAGTGATTGTCCTTGTTAAATATTTGTCTAGCTGAATTTCATGCCAAAATTGCCTTCAACAAACTCCAATTAGAAACTAATGAAAAGTCTTATATCTCATTAATGCTCAAAATTGTAAGTGTTCTGGTACAGAATCCTGCAAGGACTAGCTAGCACTTGATATAATCCCCAACATTTACTTTTGATCTCCTCTGTGAGCATTGATCTTTTGACTAATGTTATACAACAAGACTCAATCAGTGAACATGTTTTGTTTTGTAAAAAAATATAGTGTTTTACTTTCTTTTGTTGTTGTTGTGCAGGCAAGGCCATTATTCAAAGACCGGAAAAGATTCTCAGAGATGGTTGATCCATTGCTTGAAGGTAAATATCCAGTGAGAGGCTTATACCAAGCACTCGCCATTGCGGCGATGTGTCTACAAGAGCAGCCTAACATGCGGCCTGCCACAGCGGATGTGGTTACAGCTCTAGATTTCCTTGCTTCACAGAAATATGATCCTCAATCAACTACTCCAAACTCAAAAAGTCCATCAGTTTCTCCAATAATTCAGAAAACAGATGACAATTGATGTGTCGCAAGCACCGGTTCGGAGACATGAAGTTCTGGAGGTTAGCAAAGTGGAGCAAATGAACACAAAACCATGCTGTGACGTTCATAGTTAGCAATTTTTGTTTTATAGGAAAGATAAACGGGTTGGTGGCAGTGGTGCATCTTCTTCCTTTCTTTTAGTCCCTCCTCAGTCCTCCCTCACCATCTCGCTGTAAATGTGAGCTCTGTTTTCTTTTAATGCGAATTCTTGCTTTGCCAATCATTCTTCTTCTTTTCTTTTTTGTTTGTCTATAAAAAAAAGAAAGAAGAAATTTAGCCTCTGCAACAATAAAAGACTTTATGTTCTTCATCTTTGTTCAACATATCTGCTATCACTTTGTGTGTGCCGATGGAAATTAAAATCACTATTGAAGTGGAAAATTGAACTTGAATCAATGTATTATATGAATGAGTTCCCCCTCTTTTTATAGTGCATACTTGTTTTCCAATATATAAAGTAATGTACTATATAAAAATCAATGTTTATAATATAATCACAAAAAAAAAATAAATAAATAAAGGAAAGTTTATTTCAGTTATTGAATAATAGTTTTATTAATTCATTTTTTATAAATTAAATATGGATAATAATAATAAATTTGAAATTAGCTAAGATGGTAAATATCTAATATTCTAATAAAGAGATTTTTGGTTTGAATATTTGTAAGTAACAAAAAGTATTTTTTTTATATAGATAATATATGACGTAGGATATTTTAGAAAAAAATATGTGCATTAAATTTCTCTAATATTTTCTTTACATAATCGATACTAAATAGTTAGATTGAAAATTCATTTCTTTTTTTAGAAAGATAATATGTTCTTTTTTTTTCCCCAAGGTAGAAAGAAGATAATATGTTCTTGCATTGGTTAGTTTACAATAATATGTTCTTGCAACTTACAAAAAGTAACTACTACTTTCATTTAAAAATAAAAATAAAGAAAAAAAATGAAGTATGGGTTGATGGCAAGTGGCAACTCTAACATTGAGTGTCCTCAATCACTTTGAGGAAGAATAATTAATGAACGTGTTTCGTTATACACATTTCAAGACAAACTACAACTGATGATATCCTTGCATTGCTTAGTTTACAATAACATAGACCAAAAATATGACTTTTCTGGTGTAAAAACTAGAGGCTGGAAATTGGTAATATCTTTGGAAGCTCAATTTCCAGCCTTAGGAGGAGTCGTTTATTCATCATTCCTTGTGTTCTTGAAACATATTTAGGATCAAAAATGGTAAAAACATATGATTGATTGAAACAATGTGTGTACCCTGTTCCATTCTGCTACATTTCAATAACTTCACCATCCCGGCAGTTTCCCACCCATATGTACAGAGTTGAGGCTTTACGTGATGGTAAAACTCTACAACAATCCCTCCTTGGTGACTGCAAATCATAACAGGTGTCTCTCATTTATCAGCCAAAACAATAATAATAAAAATCCCATTTCAAAGATATCATTTATGTACTTTTTTCCTATCTAAGCATTTGAAATAAATAGTTTTGGAAGTGTTTCAATTATATCGAGACTCAGGGGTTGCTGTGTTTTTAGCCATTGATCTTAATCATATATATTATAATTAAAATTAATTAAGATCAACGGCTAAAAACACATAAACACCTGATTCCCAGTTATACTTATACCAGAAACGTTTCCAATAGTTTTATGATATGACATTGGAGGTTCTATGACAAATTGTGAATACCTTTTTCCATCTTAGAGGATCAGGGGATTTAGTAACAACAATGGATGTGATTCTGTCTGGGGAAGGGCTTTTCCATCGGCATGAAGGAGTTTTAGCCATGCTATCACGATTATAAACACCAATAACTCGTCTCCTTGATGAATCAAAGTAAGTTCTAGTCATATAGAAAACAAATGGCTTTTGACATGGATGTTTGAAAACAGGCCTTGTGTTGAATGCATATGCAGTGTAGTCAGCTCTCTTGTACCAATTCAGAAAGGTTCTTGAAGGCATTTCAAGCTCTCTAGGTGGCAACATTCCCCTCAATATCTGAACCACAAACCCCCATGAAACTGAAATTGACCAGTATCTGCTCTTGTCATAGCAGATTGATTGCTGCATTATACTGGCTGAATCCTCCCTCACAGATTCCATTAGGTGCCTCATTGCTTCTGCTCTTTTCATCCTTGGGAATATTGGTTCCACCACATCAAGATGGTGAATTGAAATTAGTGGCGCCACTGGGTGAGCCCCTAATAGGCCTAATAGGTTTCCATACACATCATACTGCACAAACACAACACAAAGTCACAACATATCATAATCAAACTTATCATGCACGGTACTTGTTTTTATAGTAGTTTTAATTGATTTTAGCAAGCATACTTAACCACCAACTCAACTCTTTTAGTTAAACAACCCAATATCATGTTTTTAACTAACACATTTGAATATTGATGGTTAATTGTTGGCCAAAAATGACACAACAACCATATTAGGTAACTAATAAAAATTCAGTCAAAATCAACCAACAACTTAAGTTTGATGTTATATATCTTTAGGGTTCAAATGTTGTATTTCTAAAAAAATATAAAGTTAGCTGATTATTGGCTGCTTTTTGTTAGTTACCAATACTTTCTCATAACGAAATATTATGGTGATCTAGCATTGCTCAATCAAATTATGAGTGAACCTGGTGGAAGCCAAATTCCTTGGTGAGAGGAACACCAAGTTCAGCCATGCAAGCATGAATCCTATCATCACTGCCATACAAAGCAGGGTAACGTTGAATGCAACGATCTTGTATCTTCGCAAGCTCCACAGCCAAAGGGTAGCTTATAGCAAAGCCACCACCGCCATAAGCCATAGCATAAGAGAAATGCATGTTCTGAATATGGCTCTCAGAATTGCTTCCAACATAATAGAAGTGTCTATGATCATACTTCTGAAGCACCCTAACAACGTTATCAGCTATGAAAACAGTGTCATCATCACCCATAACGAACCACCTCACGTCCTTCATCCCAAGCTTGAGTGTCTCCGTAACCACCCGAGATATCCTCAACGCAGATCTCCCTCCCTGGTTGTTGGTGTACTTGAAACCCGAGGTGTCAGAAGATATTCTTATCTCGGGTAAGCCTTCGTTTCTTGTTATAGGGACCTTTCGATCCAACCAAACAACGCCTCGTGTTTCTCCTGGCCTCCACCATACCTTGATGTATTCTTTTCTTTGACGCCACAAGTTGGATGATGCGGCAATCCCGAAAACAACGTGCTTCAATTCTGTTTCGGTTCTTTGTGATGCTTGTTCTGGAGTTAACCGAACCACCACGGGGTTGTTATTGTTATTGTTCACTTCTTCCTCCGCTTCTTCTTCGTCTTCGTTTTCTTCCTTTTGTTGTGTTGTTGTTTCTTTATTCTCGTTATTGTCTTGGCTTGCATCTTCTTCTTCTTCTTCTTCGGTTGATGTGGCTAAGGATGTGTTGTTGGTAGTACTAATTTGGATGATTTGTTGTGTTGCCGTGTTGTCGAGTCTAGAGGTGGCGGCGGTGGTGGTGGTGATGGTGGGGCAATCTTGGTCATTATTGGTGCTGAAGAGGAGGAGGTTGGAAGAATAGAGAATGTAGAGTAAGATGGTGGTCAGGATCAACCATGGGGTGATGCTGCTGCTGTTTTTGGATCCATTGTTGCGTTGATTTGAATATGGGTGCATTTCATTTGATTTTATTAATTAATTAGTTTCCAAGGTTTTTGATTCTGTCTTTGATTTTTTTTTTTTCCTTTGAGCTTGCTGGTTTCTTTCTTGCTTAGAAAGGTGGTGTGTGGGAAGAAAGTTGGAAGCTCAGAATAGTTCGGATCACACAAAAATGGAAATTAGGAAATTGTTTTAATATTTTATTTTATTTTATTTTTTACATACTTTGCCTTCTTTCTTTTTTGTGTTTTGGTGCTTCTGATTCTGATGAGTGAAGTTTGTTATGGCTAGAAGGCGAAGTTGAATGCGGTTATAATGGGAAGCAATGAAGCATGGTTGAAATATTGCACCATCGTCGTTAGCGAATTAAATAATTTTATTTTTACACTAAAAATATATATTAAAGTATAAAATTTAAACTAAAAATTAATTAAATTATAGGTGTATTTTATATTTTGATATATATTATACATAATAATTGATTTTAGATTTTAATAGCTCATTTTGATATATAATTAAAATAATTCTAGTCAATTAGTGAAAAGTGAACCAACTCCAATTTTCCTTTTTTTTTTTCGGTATTGAAACTTCAATTTTCTTTATTTGGATTATTTTGACCTTATTCGCTTAATGGTTTGGAGGAATACTTTTAAGTTTTGATCTTTGAATCTTAATTAAAGACTTAAAGTTCATTAATTTCAAGGGTTGCTTTTTCTTGACATGGGCCTGTTGGACCCATTTCTTTTTTGTTGGACCCATTTCAAGCATTACTTGAAACTCTTTTTGATGTATATAATTGGGCCATTTCGGTAGCACAGCCGTGGTTCAAAATTATAGAGGCCTATAGAAGAAGGACCCCCCCATAGAGTACTTCTTAGTTCTTACTTCTTAGAATGGGGATTGTTGTCTAATCCATCCGACAAAAAAAATAATCATAATCCACGAGCCAACACTAAAAAAAAAATCCAAAATGCCAAAAGAAAATCCAAACTTGAAATAATAATGAGGAATTAATGTAATTATTATTTAAAATTTGGAGGGTTGTAGATCCCAATTGCATTTGCCCAACATGCACGATCTCTTGTAATTTTGTTTTTTAATGGTTGGTCACATTTTGGATGGATTAGTCATGGGTGATGGGCCACTATCGTAAATATGGATAAGAATAACAACAATATTAAATATTAATATAATAATGTGAATATCTCTATATTGTTCCCTACAAAGTATAAAGATCGATCAATTTAATTTGCAAGAGTACACAGACGATGAGATGATATATGTAGTGAATGATAAAGATGTAACATAGCAACATACACAATTAACCCATGCGAAGCCATGATTCCCATGCAATTTGAGAGAAGAAGCTGGTAAAAGTTTTCGGAGTTGTCTTTGTATCTAGGCATAGTCTTTGTCTAGGTAGGATTAGGAATAGGGACAAGTAGTGGCACATTAACTGAGCTTAATGCTTGGCACAAATAATAAAAGTAATTAACACTATATATGTGATATTATTTGATATGATATGTCTGTCCAAAAAACACTTCACATGCTTATGGGCCCTGCCTTCTGTGACTTCCATCTATGGCCTTCTTCTCTCAATACATCGCCATCTCTTTGAATTTATTTCTGATATATGCTTCTCTTGCTAATTAATGTTTCTTTGTTTGATCTATTTTGATCTCTCTATGAGATTGACTTTCATCTTCGTTCACATATACCTTAGTATTCCCTATATACATGGCCTTGAGATATTTTCATTGTTACCGCTTTTGTCTATTTGGCTATTTCTGTTAATAAAAAAAATTAGGTATAGTGGTATATTATGGAATTTAGTGTTTTAAGGCAACATAAAAAAAAAGGCACAATAATATAAGTTTTTTTTTTTTTTTTAAAAAAAGACCGGATTGAGAATGTAGAATTATTAGGCCCCATTTGTAAATACTAAATAATAATGTCAAACAAAAAATTAAGGCTACTTTATTTTAAGCATATGATATATAAATATTATACCAATAAGCTTATGATTTAATTAAAAGTATTATCCTATATTAGATTAAATGCTGTATATTTATACAGAAAATTTTAGAAGCCAAAATATATATTTGGAAACCAATACACTTAATGAAAATGGTTGTTTGGATAATAATGTTTTTGAGTTTTGGATGATAATTTTTTTAAATTTTAGTTGGTAACTTAATTATTGATCTTTTAAAATCATAAATAACCATAATTTTTTATTTTAATTTTTATTTCTTAAATATATATTATTAAATATTATAAATATATAATTATAAATATTATTTATATAAATTATAGGTATTAATTTAAATATAATAATTTTTATTTATCACTTAGATATCATTACTCTTATTGCTTCTCCGATATGAGTTTAACACTAAGCCAGGTGCCACGTGGAGGATGAAATTAGAGGAACGTCAAGTCAAGAGTTTTATCTCCTAATGAAAGTAAAATTAAAATTAAATTGTAGGCCTAATCACTACATCATTGACGACAATATGTGGCTGTGGTCATTATTCATGCATCAATCAAACATGATTGTCACGTGTGCACACTTTCCGGGCTTGTCTTTGTGGCCATGCTTTCGTTTTCTCTTTCTGTTATCTATCTCCAATCTCCATTTGCTTTTAGGTGTGGATGGAGTGGGGGGTTAATTTTCCAACCTCAAATAGGTCAATTTCCAACCTCAAGTGGCTCAATTCTTTATTATATTGCTAGATATTTATTAATGCGTAATATATAGTATCTTGTTCTAAAAAAACCATAGTATATAGGATGTACTAGTAATACTAGATAGTAGCCTATCTAGTACTAGTATATATATCATTTATGTATGTATATTGCACATTCAAGCTAAGACAAAAGTAGTGATCACTCTCATAACCACCGGTCGGTAGAGCATGGAACAAGATCAACGTGCCCATGGAAGAAGATTATAAGTAACAACATCTCTCTTATCTATCTATCTTTGTGTATTCTCTGATCTTGTAGCTTTTCACACTTTGCCAAAGTGCCAACCTACTCCAGACTGTCACTGACACAACAAAGCATTGCAAAATTTTGATGAAGGTGATAGAAAAAAGGTTACTACAGGAGATATACTATCTAGTGCTACTGCTGAAGAGGTAGCTAGGGAGAAAAGGAAGCTTAGCTTATATATTTGGTTATTATTTTAGGGATATGTATTATATTCATTGAAAAAGTTTATGAAACTAAAGATCTTACTGTCCTAATCATTCCAGGACATGAGAGTGAGGGATGGTTATGGGGGGACAATTGAAGGGAGCCATGTGATGAGAAGCCAAACCTCCTTTTTGATAATGCAATGATAATGATCATCATTCTTCCCCCCTCCTAAGGAAGAATCCTCTTTATTTTTTCTTCTCTTGTCGTTAGAACTCGCTTCTAGAATACCAACGTTTAAAACATTTCATCATCATGTGTATGTGCTTCAGCAGAACCATCTAACTCATCAGCACAACCACCACCTTTCGCTTTCATAATTCTTCCTATCCTGATCCATCAGAACATCAAAACTCAGAATATATATATTCAGGTATTATATTTCCCAGATGATATTTTGTCTTGCATTGCTTTAAACTACTTTGGTCACATTTTTCATTACATATATTATCCAAGAACAATCCTGTCTTTTTCACTTAACTATATTGCAGATTTTTAGAACTTGGAAGTAATTATTTATATAATTTCTTGCAAGGATCTGACTATTATATATTTATATTCTTGTCCATGCTTGTTTTGTGTCAGGAACATTCTTGAGTTTTCTATCAGTTATCAATCACAGATTCATTTCTTCTTGCTATATTTACTTTATTTGGATTAGTTTCACTGTGCTTGCATTGCATTGCTTGACAGCTTGCAGTTGTGTGTTGCTTTTCACCATAATTAACACCCAGTCAAATATTTAAGCCATGTCTCCCTAAGGTCCCAAATTAGAACTTATGTCCAGCCCCATCCAATAATTTGAACCAATCTCAAAATCAGATGACAAAATTATCCCTGAAAAATGTGAGGCAGACAGAGAAGCTCCTTGCATTGATCCTACCGCATAAGCCATATAGGGAATTGAACAATGAACACAAATACTGAAATGACGAAATAAACCCCAGACAGGTCAGTGTGTCATTCGCTGTACAAGTCACAGTCCTAATTTGTTTCACGTAACACTATCACTCTCCAAAGTCCCCATTAGAATTACTCACTAAAATCTAATATACCCCACTACCTGTTCCCCTATACCAGCATTCGATTCACATATATGAATTTATTATTGTTGTACTTGTTTAAAAAAGTTGAGCACTAAGTTGTGCCTTATTACTAAGCTTGTACTTACTGTAAATACTCTACAAAGTGCAATTTGGAGGTGGCGATGGAGCAGTCAGGGAAATCACCCAAGAAATCACTACTCAAACCGTTTACCAGAGATCCACGTGGCTCCCTCGAAGTTTTCAACCCTACCTCCTCCTACTCCGCCGCAGCCGCAGTGGCAAATCCTACCGGCTCGCCAGCGCCGGCGCGTCCTCAGCCTATATGGAAAACCTGGGCGGCAGAGCAGCAGCTGCCTCGCAGTACCTCCTTCGACGAGCTCACCACCACCGCTGCCACGGCCGCAACAACCACTGCCACCTCCTGGATGGCACTTAAGGAAACCGCCCCGCTGTCCAGTTCGGAGTCTGGTGAGGCGGCGCAGAGAGCTGCAGAGTGGGGGTTGGTCCTGAAAACGGACACGGAGACAGGGAAGCCTCAGGGAGTAGCGGTTCGAAACTCCGACGGCGGCGGTTCGTCCCGGAGGAACTCAAAAAACTCGGCTCGCAACTCCGGCGACTCCTCGGACGGAGCGGAATCGCGCGGGATCCCGAGAGTATCGGAGGACCTGAAGAACGCACTCTCGACGTTCCAACAAACTTTCGTGGTTTCGGATGCTACCAAAGCCGATTACCCGATCCTTTACGCCAGTGCTGGATTCTTCAAGATGACTGGTTACACCTCCAAGGAGGTCATTGGTAGAAACTGGTATGTAACAACTAACAAAAATAACTGTAAACTGTAACAGAAACGATTATAACGATTTTTTTTTTAATGGCGGGGTGGGGTCCAGTCGGTTTTTACAGGGTGCTGAAACGGATCCGGATGACGTGGCAAGGATAAGGGAAGCATTGGAAACTGGGAAGAGTTACTGTGGAAGGTTACTGAATTACAAGAAGGATGGGAAGCCCTTCTGGAACCTTCTTACAATTTCACCCATCAAGGACGAGGATGGCAAAGTCATCAAATTCATCGGGTAAATATGGTTTCCTTGTTACCTCTTTAAACTGTGAGATTATGTTTTATTTTATTGTTGACTTCTTTGTCATTGTTTTAATTAGTGGATGGTTGGGGACCAAAATTTGGTCCTTGTAGCTGCATGTCTTGATAATTTGACAATGACCATACCATGGATCATTTTCTTTCCATTTAGAAACTGCCAAGTGCCACGAGGGCTATGCTTAGCTGTTTTTCTTAAATTATAGATATAGATAGATAGATCCCTTTTAACATTTATAACATTTATTTATGGATTCCTTTTGCCTTAAATATAGAATGTTTGAAACTTCTGAGAAAGAAGAAATGACTTCTTATATACTATAGATTTCTAAAGAAATTAAGAAAGATATTTATTATTATTATTATTAAATTTGTAACTTTTACTATTTAATTATATATTAGACTTTTTTATTTTTATTTTACCAACTTCATATTGATCCAAGTTACCAAGTATTCATGGTCAAACTAGACATGTAAGTAAAAAATCATGAAGGGAAAAGAAGACTACAATTATTTTTTAAAATACAATAACATTATTGAGGAGCTGTATGTGTTATTAGAATGAATGTGATAGTGAGTTATTTTCATGTGTTGGACCAAATGGACCACGTTTTGATTTGTGAAACTTGTTATCATACACATATGCCTAAAGATTGGAACCTTAACATTGATTGCCTGTGGGGCTTGATGCAACATGCAAGGGAATTAGTGAACCAGTAATAGCCACGGCTCTGAATGTCCTCTTACAAATACCAACCAACATCATAGCTTTAAAATATTTTTAACATTCTCTTAATGATAATCAAATTTTTTTTTTCATTTGTGGTAGAATGCAAGTGGAGGTTAGCAAGCACACGGAGGGGGCCAAGGAGAAGGCGTTACGTCCCAATGGCTTGCCGGAATCATTGATTCGATACGATGGTACTGACAGCAGCTCTCTGCATTTCAGATTTCACAGCAATATATCACTTATCCACTCTATATTCTTTGAAACTGAATGAGTAATAATCAACAATGGGTCTCTCATTGCTTGAAACTTAGTCAAATGAGAATTACACACAACAATGTCATGTGTATGTCATCGCTATAAAGTTGGTTAAATAACAAAAAATGTAACCCTGCTAATGAGAGTGCGAAAAGGTAATAAAACACTGTATCACTATTCAACTATTTACACCACAGCATGCAGAAAAGTAAAGAGATCATCAACGTTTAGTTAATGCCAATGACACTAATAATTAAGTGCTTGTGCATGAAATATATAATGCAGCACGGCAGAAAGAGAATGCTACAACCTCAGTATCGGAGTTGGTGAATGCCATAAAGCGTCCTCGAGCACTCAGTGAATCAACAAACCGCCGTCCCTTCACCAGAAAATCATTCGCCGCTGATCATCATCATCAGCAGCAGCAACAAGAGGCAGAGGACAAAGCAGAGAAAACATCAAGGAGAAAATCCGAGAGCATAGCTTCATCTGCTAGACGCAAATCACAAGGAGGAGGAGGAGATGGAATAACTTCATTGCAGCAAATCAGTGAGATCCCTGAAAAGAAGCACAAAAACTCCCGTCGCCGTTCTTTCATGGGGTAGTTTATCTATCTATATGTGCTTATTTAATGATTAGTTATCTTATATAATTATTGTCTTATCGTTATGCTGTTATATATGTGTCTATCTTTATTCTATTTCATCAGGTTCATGAAGAAAAATCAGGCTGATGAAGAAAGCATAGATAACGAAGGTGTTGAGGAAGTGAGCTCAGACAGTGAGGATGATGATGAGAGGCCTGATAGTTTTGAATTTGAGGGCAGAGAGATCCAAAGGGAAAAGAGGAAGGGTCTTGATCTTGCTACAACACTTGAACGTATTGAGAAAAACTTTGTCATCACTGATCCTAGGCTCCCTGACAATCCCATTGTAATATACTAATATTCAATTCATGTACTAATTACCATTGTTAATTACACCACTGATGACAATATTAATCTCTTTTTGAATTAATATAAACATTTAATAACAATGTAAAGCTTGTAATGTTTTTTTTTTGTTTCAGATATTTGCTTCTGACAGTTTCTTAGAGCTTACTGAATATAGTCGTGAAGAAATCTTGGGCAAAAATTGCAGGTATGGTCTAAATTTTTTATTTCTCCTTTTTCATTAATAATTAATATTTAATGATATGCTACAGGCAAATGAATATTATCTTGACACTTTGTTAGTTCATACCTATCCTATGCCAAACTTAATTAACGTTACCTTGGATACTCCTTGGTGATTCAGATTTCTTCAAGGACCTGAAACAGATCCAGAAACTGTGAAAAAAATTAGACAAGCAATTGACAACCAAACTGAAGTTACTGTACAACTCATTAATTATACAAAGACCGGTAAGCTTGTCTAATGAAACTACTCTAATAGGCTAAGTTAATATATTGAGTATAAAATTATAGGAAACTTTAGCAGTTTCCCCTCAGAACTGTTTTGTTCATTAAAAGGAAACAAAAATACTATGTAGCTCAATAGTGCTGCGATTATTACTCCTATTATTGCTATTGAAGATTTTTCTGCTCAACTCATCAGGTAAAAAGTTCTGGAACTTGTTCCATCTGCAACCTATGCGTGACCAGAAGGTATAACTTATGGATAATCCAGTGAAGAAGTTAGCTCTTTTAATATCTTACCACATAAATTTTGTCTTGGATGGTTAAACACTTCAACATATGTCATTCACAGATTAAGGCCAAGTTTTTTAAATTTTATTTTATTTTTTGTTCACGGCTCAACAGGGAGAAGTACAGTATTTTATTGGTGTTCAACTCGATGGTAGCCAACATGTGGAGCCTCTTCACAACTGCATCGCAGAAAATACTGCAAAGGAAGGAGAACAATTGGTTTGGACTCTATTCAAATGCTTCATTACATATTCAAATTCTGCCTTTAAATGTTGAAGTCATTAAAGCCTAAGAATTGTGACTTCCATTAAAAAATTATTCATGTCTGCTGTGGACAACTTCTCATATAATATTGATATCTATTCAATTTCATTTATAACAAGTTCTTTTTGACATTCACTTTTAGGTCAAACAAACTGCAGAAAATGTTGATGAGGCAGTAAGAGAACTTCCAGATGCTAATATGGTAATATTTACTGGCTATCCCTGTCCCAAAATCTTTTAAAGAGCTTTTGAGTTCAATCTATGACATGGTGATCTTATTGACAATCTCCAGAAACCGGACGATTTATGGATGAATCATTCGAAAGTGGTTCAGCCAAAACCTCATAGGAAGGAAGATGCTGCTTGGAGAGCCATCAAGAAGGTTTTACTTTCTTATTATATTCATTACTTCCTTTGACAGTTTTGCTGACTCATCTCAGAGTTAGCTATGTTTGTTGAATATCCCATTTTCCTGCTGTTTATGTAACCTTGGTTTTGCAGATCCTGGACAGTGGAGAACAGATAGGCTTAAAGCACTTTAGGCCAGTTAAACCTTTGGGATCAGGAGATACTGGAAGGTTTTAATTTGTTCTCCCCTATTTCTCTTGCATTTCCAACATATATTAGAACCTTATAGCTGAATTTTCCTTAAGAGGTAGCGGACAATTCAAGAGAGCTTGATATTTTCAAAACTTAATCAGAACTTATTTATATTCTTTTAAAACTCCAGATTTTTGCATATTTATTTGCTTTTTTCAAATCAAGCTTCTGTGGCAGTGACATTATTGTATATTACTACTGGCTTGCAGTGTGCATCTGGTGGAGCTATGTGGAACTGGTCACTATTTTGCCATGAAGGCTATGGATAAGGGTGTTATGCTCAATCGTAACAAGGTTCTCAGTATGATTATTACACACACACAGCTGTTTCTTTCTTTCCTGTTATGTTTTGTGTCTATTTTGTCATATCCCACATTACATATCTGGTTCTAGTTATCTAAATCTTTCTGGTTTCTACACTTTCCGCAGGTGCATAGAGCTTGCACAGAGAGAGAAATCCTCGACATGTTGGACCATCCTTTTCTACCTGCATTATATGCTTCCTTTCAGGTTTGATGCTCACATAGGCTATAGTCTTTATGAATTGCCTCCGGCTAATTAAGATGTCAAAACCTCTCAATGATACACCACCATTGCTTTTATGTACAATGAGTTAACCAGTTATATTCTTTATTATAGCTTGAGAGTTGTATTTGCTGCTGCAATCAATTCAAAAGTCACATAGTAATCCTCATTCTTTTTATAGAAAAAATTAATATATATAATAATTTGTCAAAACCATTGGAACTTGTTTGATTTGCAGACCAAATCACATGTTTGTTTGGTAACTGATTACTGCCCTGGTGGAGAACTCTTCCTGCTTCTTGATCGACAGCCAACAAAAGTTCTTAAGGAAGAGGCTGCCCGGTATAACAATATTATATGCTACTGCATGCGAATGTCTGCTACTTTCCTCTAACTGACATTAAGTTCTCAATGTTCATAGATTTTATGCTGCTGAGGTAGTGGTTGCATTGGAGTATCTTCATTGTCAAGGTAGGTTCTTAGGTATTCGTATGACCTATCAATATTTGTTATTAACCCATGAAATAATACAACTCTGGAAGTATAAGACATTAAGACTGACAAAATGTAATAATTCATCAAAAGATGCTGCTTTGTAATCACAACATTTTTTACTTGGAAGAAGCATTGCCTACAAAATTTCCTATGTATGTCTTAAGTGAATTTGACATTCTTTATGAAAATTTCCAGGAATAATATATCGGGACTTGAAGCCAGAGAATGTGTTAATCCAGAGCAATGGGCATGTGGCTCTAACAGATTTTGATTTGTCATGTTTAACATCTTGCAAGCCCCAGGTATCTCTGAGATGAAACTTCAGATAATGCAACTTTTAATTATATGGAGTAATTCTTAAAACTCAACCACTGATTACAATTTTGTTTATGTCTGATTATACTTGTTGCAGCTGCTTCTACCAGCCACGGATGACAAGAAGAAAAAGAAGAGAAAACAACAGAAAGGTCAACAGGTTCCGGTGTTTATGGCTGAACCAATGAGAGCATCAAATTCTTTTGTTGGAACAGAAGAGTACATAGCTCCGGTTTGTTCTTTCTTGACATATTCTATTGAGAAAAAAAATATTTCTCTCCGCCTGGATATTGACAGTTACACTTATGCAGGAAATTATAACTGGTTCAGGCCATACTAGTGCTGTGGATTGGTGGGCTCTTGGTAAATTTGAATTTTCATACCTTAGTGTTTAGGCACATGTTAGCATAATTCATAGATCACTTTGTTAAATATTGCATGTAACTTGTATTACATATCACATGATACTAACAGCGTTATTCGTTTCAGGTATTCTTCTATATGAAATGCTTTATGGGTATACACCATTCAGGGGAAAGTCAAGGCAAAAAACATTTGCAAATATTCTACACAAGGATCTTAAATTTCCCAAAAGCAAACCAGTGAGTTTGTTCTTCTAGCTAGCTAGTTCATGTTAAATTCAACGACTAATTAATAATATTGTCTTAATATGCTGTAACTACTCTTGATGCAGGTAAGTCTCCATGGAAAGCAGCTAATTTATTGGTTGTTGCAGAGAGATCCCAAGAACAGATTGGGTTCACAAGAAGGAGCAAATGAAATTAAGCGTCATCCTTTCTTTAAGTCTGTCAATTGGGCATTAGTCCGCTGCATGGTAACACATACACTACTACTAAACCTAAT
This sequence comes from Stylosanthes scabra, assembly GCA_036250425.1. Taxonomy (NCBI): domain Eukaryota; kingdom Viridiplantae; phylum Streptophyta; class Magnoliopsida; order Fabales; family Fabaceae; genus Stylosanthes; species Stylosanthes scabra. The sequence goes on along the minus strand of JASCZI010181361.1, from coordinate 71,848 downwards.
TAATTAATTAAAATTAGTAAAATATTCATTATTAATTTATTATTATTATGATATTCATTCACA